>LPNX010218334.1:920311-931490 GCA_001517045.1 Pseudotsuga menziesii | reverse complement strand
AGCTCGTTGGATGTGGAATTAAATTCCGCATCCAACGAGTACCCACTCGACATACTTTTGACGGACCCCGCTACCCCAAAAACAAGAAATACCTGAAAAAACAGAATGATGACATCATCATTCCATTTTTTCAGGTATTTCTTATTTTTGGGGTAGCGGGGTCCGTCAAACGTANTCACTGCCCCTCGCCCCACCCATCCACCCCCTCCCTTTCAATTTCCCATGTTTCCACCCTCCCCCCTCCTACCATGATACACCATCCATCCACATTCACCCATCCCTCCACCCCATCCCAGACCTCAGCCCCTTCCCCCATATTCCCCCACCACCCTCGTTGACTTGAATTTCTTGCAAGTCATTATGCCATCAAAAGCCCAGTGAATATACTTGTTATTATTCCTACTTGAATGGAAATTACATCTTGGACTGTCATAAGACATTTTACTTGACTGGAAATTTGATTTGGTTTAAGAGTCCCATTGTCTTGGAAACTTGGCACTTATAAAATTGTTTATCACTAATGTTTACTTAAAATATTGTACCTTTGTCTTGACAAGCTAGAAAGTGAAATATAGGAATGTCATAATGCTAAATGCTTGGTTGGAAATACTTTTGTTTTGACAATACCTTTCACTAATTCAAAGTTCCATTTCAACTCTTGTTTATCATTAGTACTTGCATTTGGGATTGTACACTCATTTTTGCAAGCTGGAAATTAGTGTTTTGGATTGTCATAATCATTTTGAATTGGCTAGAAATCATTCTTAGTTTGACAGTCATATATTCATGAAAACTGGATTGATTGGGGTCTATGTCAATGTATGTTGGTTGCAAAAGAGGTTGAATTTGTATGATATGATGATAACGTCCCATCAACACCACTAACATGCTTTAACGACATGCATAATTGAAAGGAAAATTACATCCAATATAGTTCATGAAACCCTAGCTATGTCGTAGTGTAGGTATATACACCACAACAAATCTTGGAATTAGCATCCCATTTAGTGTCCCTCTTTAGTGTAATCTTTGTTTACATTGAGTGGTCAAACTAGACGCTAAATGGGACGCATCATGGACAAAACTTAAAGCGTCTCAAAAAAACGTCTTTATTTTCTTCCTAGATAGCATCCTTTATGACGTCTAAAATAGCGTCTTTTTTTTATATTCCAAAATAACGTCCAAATTTGCTTCCTAAACAACATCGAGGTTTGGTTCCTAAATAACGTCCTATTTTGCTTCCTAGAGAGCATCCATTTTTGCTTCCTAAATGGCATCCACGTTAACGCCATATTTGCATCCTTAATAGCACGATGTTAGCTTCTAAGTTTGCATCTATTTTCATGCCATATTTGCATCCAAATTAGCATCCAATATTACATCCATTTGTGCTACCACTTTAGGATCCCATTTTGCACCATGTTTTACTTCCAAATATGCATCAATTTTCGCTTCCAAATTTGCACCAATTTTTGCTTCCTTTTTTGCATCGTGTTTTGCTACCAATATGACGCCAAATATTTCTTCTATTGTTGCACCATATTTTGCTTCTTATGTAGTGCCATGTTTTGCTTCCAAAGTAACATCTTATTTTGCTACCATATCAACGCCACGCTTGGCTTCATCATTAGCACCAAGTGTTGCATCATTTTTAATGCCTAGTTTTGCATCCATATTTATGCCCACATTAGCACCATGTTTTGCTACTACTTTAGAGCCCAATTTATCATTCATTTTTACTCTGACACTAGCACCACATTTTGCTTCCTGTTTAGCTCCTTGGATTTCTTCTTTTTTTTCTTCCTCATGAGCGTCTCATTTAGCTTCTTATTTATCATCCAATTTTTCTCCTTTGTTGGCCACTAGTTTAGCTTCTGCTTTGGCTTCTACTTTGGCATCCAAATTAGCATCAAAATTGACTTCCAACTTAGCGCCAAGTTTTGCATCCAATGTTGCTTCTAGATCTAGGACATTGTGGGNTTGAGTAAAAACACGGGGAGATATGTCAAAAATACAAACAAAAAAAGTAGTTTTTTTTATGATACCTATCCCCAAATTTATATTAAAAAAGTGTTTAAGAAAAAGTGTTTAAGACCTATACGGTATTTAAAATTTAAAGCAATTTCATTGGATAACACATGATGACATGGAATTTGAATAAAAGTTAAAAGGCCCATTTTGAGTTGAAATTTCCTCTAATGTTTGTTTTAGGTCCTGGTTTTGCTTCCTTGTTATCACCAGATTGGACTGGATATTATACTACAATATCCTAAATTGTGTTGATTTATGGAAGGATGTAGTGGAATTGAACCATCTATATTCTGCTAAGTAATGCAGATGCGCTACCATTGAGCTAGTACCCTTTAAATAATTAGGGAGATATAAGTTGTGTAAAACTTAATAATTTGTAATGCTATTGAATATTAGATATTATTTTATTTCTTAAATTTAAGGAATAAAAAATGTATAAACAAATGGAAATAGAGTGTCAAATGAAAGAAACAACAACATAAACTATTCACAAACTATTGACTTGGACCTATTAAGGTGGTAGGATGCTGTGAACTAGATTTTTTATAGAATAAAAATAAAGCTTCTTGAATAACACAGCGAACCTGAAAATTGTCATCAAAATTTCTGCAAATAAATTGGATATATTGGTGATAATATTGAAAAAAAATCTCCAAGATACATTTTTGCATCACTTGATGTGTTATGATACATTCGAGTACTGAAGAATACAGTACATCCCATGAAGAAAACAATTAGAGATGATTCTAGTAAGGTATTCTTTAAAATTGGTTAGTCTCGACTATACTCATGAGATATGAATCATAGCTTAATGACTTACATTACTCAATTAATCATAGCCTATGACTTGTCTCAAATTTTATGAAATTATGGAATCTTAAGCATCTCACCTATGCAAGTTTGAAGACGTAAACAAGGGAATTTCACTTGACAAGAAGCCATTCTCCTGCAAAATAGGTGACGGATATCTCTCTTTTGGGGACAAGGTTCTTATTGAACACCAAATCTGCTGTGTGATTTATGTTCTTAAAATAGGGAACTTATAATTCATTTTTCAAATATGAACCTTTGTTAAAATACTTGAATATAAATACAAATTTCTCAATCTGTACATAGAAATAAAGATATCTATTATATGCCCAATATTCTTCTTGATCCTTCTTATATGTAACATGTAACCATGAGATACTGGTGAAGACATGTATGTATAATTTACAATTTGAACTAAAAAGCACTAATTATATAGAATCAATAATAATTTTGAAATTTTACCACCTAAATACATGTAAAAAATGTTCACTTAGCTTTCTTTTAGCGCATTTGAATCCACATCTTTCTAATAATTCCAGCACATTCTCTCCAGGTCAATGGTAGACAATATGCTCATATGATAAGAGTATCATGTCATCAAAGAGATCAAATTATTTGGGAATTGGCTGCAACATAGACATGAGTGCATGCATGAGATGGGTAAAATGTTTCAAGCATTTAACTATATGATATGCGACAGAGATGTCAAGTACTATTGAGGTCTCATCCATGAAGAGTCTCTATAGGTCCAACAATCATCTCACCTACAAAATAAGCACTTCAATAATTATTTTAAAACTCTAATGATTTTTGTGTATATACCACATCTCTAGTTTTTTCACGAGAATATTCAATATGATTAGCAGACATACAGGTCATGGAAGATTTATTTTTCCCACCAGATATTTCTCTTTGCAATTTCATCATTGAATATAACAATCATCTCACCTACAAAATAAATAGTTCAAGAATTATTTTAAAACTCTAATTATTTTTGTGTATATACCACATCTCTAGTTTGTTCGTGAGAATATTCAATATGATTAGTAGACATACTAGTCATGGAAGATTTATTTTTCCCACCAGATATTTCTCTTTGCAATTTCATCATTGAATATTGTATTTCCATGAATATGTAAGCCTAGAATCTGCTTAGGCATATACATATTAAAGCAACGAATTAATATTATAACAAATGTAAAAATATTTAGAATAGTTCATGTTAATTCTACTTGAGTCTTACAAGTTTTCTCTATATAGGAAAAATAGTTGCAAGCAATCTTTATACTACATAAGTAAAATATGATTTTCCATATTATGGGAGAACTATTACAAGTCTAAATACAATTTGTTTAAAAAAACAGTTTCTTACCTAGCATTCTCGAAAGGGTTCTAACTAGTATGTACTCTAGTTAGATTTTTCTATAAATTTTCAACCCTCTAGGGTCATCCTTAAGAGCACTGCATTCTTTCAATCCTAAAATCCTAGTAAAAATTTCTCGAGATTACAGTGCATGTAGTGATAACTACAATATCATACATCGCAAATCCTAGTAGTAGATTGCTTCAAGGAAAATATTATATATTTGATAAACACTTTACAATCAAGATGCAAGAAATATTTATCTAGACATCCCTTAAATACGTAAATTGAAATGACACGCCTTAACATCATAATGGTTTGAAATTGTTGTATCTTGTAGTTTTATAAATGAGACATGAACCAGAAAATTCAAATTCCTTGTTAAGGAGCTAAAGTGATCAAAATTTACCAAAAAAGTGATTGCTCTAAATATCCCGTGGTTATGAGATTCCATGCAAAAGGGATGGTCCTACAAAACCAGCACAAAAGTAAGAAAAACATACTAAATGGTAGATACAAAATAATATACAATCAAGCATTAGATTAATCTTGATCCTTCTAAAGTTAAGTAGGTTGAGATAAAGATTACATAATATTATTTTATTAATGTCCAGAAATTAGAGAGAATAAAACTGGAAACATGGAACATCATACCAATATAACTTGATTTTAATTCTTTATAATGTGGACATAGCCTACTTGAGCAAAGACTAAAGTCTCGTAGAATAGACAAAAATGAAAGTGAGAGTAAAAAGCTTGATGCTTGTTAAGACAAACAATATACAATCATCTCCACCTAGAATTTTTAAACTTGAGTTCATCAATCTAAAAGATGCATTTTTTCAAATATGTTTCCTCGTAGTTAAAATGGACTTACTAGTTGTTGACAACCATGACATGATGGATTGGGTTTTTTTTTGGCAATATCATACCAATTTACATCTTGACAGTTCCCTAGTGACCATGCTCTTTTGATTAGATTATGTCTTTTTTCTAATAAAAGTATTACAATTTATGTTATTTTTTTTCATTGGACAGAATTGCAAGTCAAAAGAAATTCTATTTAGAAAAAAACCCTACGAGGTTCTTATAAATTAATGGCATTCAAACAATTGGAAACCTAGTTACTTGTAGTGACATCTTTCCCAATTATTTGCTTTAATACCAGAAAAGTTCTTTTCGAAAGCATGTCCAGTAAATCTTGAAATGCCCAAAACTAGGGTAGCCAAATGGCATCAAAAGTAGTGACCAACCTCACCCTTATCTCTCTCTAAATGTATATAATCATGAAGAGTTACATTAATAATAAACTCCAAAACTTATCATTCGATAATGTTCAAGTAAAGACATCTACAGTGCAAGACATTGCAAACAAAATAAGAAACATTCTGCAGTGGGATTATACTTCAAGGATGATATCATATAGTGTGCAACAAACATAAGTGAAATCCAAAATGATTTTTGAGTGGGAAATTCTAGTTGTTGAGATTGCAACCTTGCATTAAAGCTACAATCACAAGTCAATATTCTCAAATCTACCGCTATATGTTAAGATGATCAAATATGCAATCAATATGATAACCTGTGCACCTAAAATCAAGAATTCTAGTCTTATATACTTAGAATCTAAAAACCATACTTATGTAAATCCATGGCTATGGGCGTACCAAGCAGACTATAAACAATAGCTCTTCCAATATAACTAATTTATGAACCATTCTAACAAGTGGTCATTATTGGATAATATCTTTGATGTTGAGCTAGGTTAAAAGGATATATTTTCTTTCATCTATATCACGAAGCTTATATTCTTGTGTTGGTTTAATCATGGTTTGGAATTTCGATGAAATTTTGATATTCTTCCTAGATACTCTATGGTGTATTGAGAAGATTCTTGATATTTGTAATACTTATGCAAATGTGGATGCATAACCTTACCCTTAACATTGTCATCAATATTATTTGTATATTTAAGTTTATGTTGATAGCTACTTTATAAATTTTTAAACATATCAAAAACCCCCCTTTTCCAAGAAATTACCAGTAGTGACGTGCTCCAATTCAACAAAGCTAAACCATTTAGGAGGCTTGCTAAAGACAGGGGCCTTGTGTTGGCAGATAGAACATAAAGATAAATACATAGGAGGCATGTTTCTACTCAAGGGAATGTCTTTTCAAACACTAGGTGTACGATCTAAATTTCCCTTATTATTTCATGATTCTTCTTTCCTCTCTCCAACTTAGAAAACCTTTCAAGTAAGGTTTTTTAGTCTTGGTTTTGGAATTGTGTTTGTTCATATACGAATTTTCTTCTTGATTTTTTATAGCATTTTCTTCTATCCATTTTGAGGAATGTTGCTCAGTTCTAGAAAACTATTCCACTACACTTGAATACAACTAAAGGTAGGATAATAATCCAACCCTAGATATTTGGGTCACCATAGGCCTCTCACAGAAACAAAGATCAAATACCACCCCTTCTTTTTTAGATTATTTTTATGCATACTACCAAATTAATTGAAAATTAAAATGATTTTTAAAAAATAACATGTTTCAACTCAACAATAATTAAACTATATCATTGAAATGAAATTACAAACATATCATACTATAGTGAAGTTAATGGGATGAAACAATCCTGCTTGAAAATTTTCTAATGGCCAACTCCAAACATGAATATGAGTTGATCCTATTAGATTCTTTGGTACAAAAGATCATAGAATTTTCTCCATACCATATCTTCATTTAGGTTTTCAATTTTTGGGAGTACTTTTACATCTGGCTTTTATAATTATCCAAATTATTTGGTTATATTCCATGACTGGGGTGGAATTTATTTCCCAACTTCCTCGTGTATTTTATCCATGCCATGGGTTAATTACATTCTCATCATCTCAAATTTATCAGTCCATACTTTGGGAAAATATTAATTTGAACTGTACAATATTTGTATTCTTCATCCATGTGTAGAATACCATGGGGCCACATAGCCATTGGTGGTTTCACTATATATGTAAGGTATAACAAAACTTCAGTCTGATTTGAAGATCTATATTGTTGGATATAAGTTAGGAGGATCATTAAGCCACCATAAATCATATATAAACTTTGACAATATTGTTGGATTCGTATGTTTATCTCTATTTTTATGGATTTGCGCAGTGATAAACCTGGTCATCATATATTTGAGTTGTTAAGGAAATTGGTCCTCCTGGATGGATCCATTTTGCGACCATGATTTCTTGGCCAACCTACTTCTGATTTCTTGTCTAATGATCCCAACCTTGATTGAAAATGGTATAAATGGATGGATTCATATTCCACCTTGAATCTAAATCAACAATGTTTTTATTTACAAATTGCTCTGTTCCACACCCAAAAAAATTTAATTCAGTAATTAACAACTTGCACAGATGCAAGTCTGTGGCATCAAATTGACAATGACAAAAGATAACTTAATTTAGCAACATGCTGGTTGTAGTTTGTTGAAAATTTGGAACATGAACAAATACACAAGAGTTTTAGTGGTATTCAATTGCCAGGGAGCTGCTTGGAGCAATGTAGACAAGAAAAATGTATTTCATGACAAAAACCCAACTACATTATCAGGAAGTGTTCGAGCTCAAGATGTACATTTGTTGGCAGAGGAAGAAGATGATTGGGATGGTGACTTGGCAATATTTACTCATTCTAGTATAAATAGATTTTCATAGTACCGTGGCTGAGTTTTTTTCTAAGATAATTATATATTATACTATTTCAATTCTTCTAAGATTATTTATTCTTGCAGGTGAACTCGTGTGTCTTCCAAAACATGTAGTTTTACCAGTCACATTCAAAATTTTGGAGAAATAAATTTACACAGTCTCACCAATAAAGGCTAGCAATCCTGCATACTACTAACTCAAGCATTTTGAAGATATTAGTTTACAACTTACTAATTGTGGAATCATGTTTATTTGTAGGGTTTAGGAGCAGGGGTTTCCTTTGCTCCATTGGGGCTTATTGATATGTTCAATGTTGGAGGTTCTATCTATAATTTAGAGTAGAAAATTCACCTAGATTCAGATTTTTGTGAGGCAGTCGAGGTTCTTGGAATTCCAACAAACTCTTCTGAAAGCAGCCAAACCAAAACAACAACAGTGGAGATGACAATCCATAGTTGTGGACAGTTTGGAACATACTCATTAGTCACACAATGGAAATGCTTAATTGAGTATTCATGTCGCGACTTCAATTATGATCCTGGCTGATTCCTTCTAACACTGGTATTGAAGACACCAATTGAGGGACAACTATGGAACGTGATAGTTAAGGTTCAAGAAAAAAAATGGCTTTCTACCTAGAAACAAGCTTGCCAAGGTCCTGTGCATAAAGCCTTAAAATGAAGGATTTACACTTAAATGATCTATTGAAATATTTTTCATCTTTGAAGAAGAATATTAACAAAAATTGCTAGTTTTTGACATTGGGGAACTCTGAACAATGGATCTTTCATTTGACAAGGTAACCAACTGATTACTTGATAGAGTTTTAAGTTCCACATAGGAGAGAAAAGGGTGATTTTTTTGTGATTTGTTGCCACAAATTTATTAACCAAAAGAGATAGAAGAGAGTAAGCACACAACTAGTTTGAATTTGGTTATTGTGAGCTATGGGATGGCTTCTAGCATATCCATTTTGGAAAATTTCTGATACATCTCATCTCTAAAGAAGAAGAAGAATAGAAAGAAGAAAAAACTTGGGAAACTCTAGATGGTGGATATTGTTTTTCTTCTCAATAGTTGAACCAGGTGATTGAATGGTGTATTGAAAGAGTTTTGAGTGAATAAGACATTAAACAGAAGAAGATATCCCAGGATAATTTGATTTTTTTAGATGTATTTTAATACCCAATTTAGTAAATTGTGCAGCACAACTACTCTGTTAGAGAAAGGATCTTTGATACTTAGAGCATCTATATAGAAGATAATTAATTTGATGGACCACCCTGAGCAGGATGGACTAAGGAAAATATAATTTACTCATTTCCACCCTACCTAGATCGTCTAACTCACAATCTTCAGCTGATGGAAACCCTCATATTTCTCGATATGGTTACAAGGCCGTTGAAGGTTCAAATTTAGTTTGGATGTTATTTTATCAAACTATGATCTAGAACGAGAAGAAAAAATTCTCTGATGGACCATATTGCACAATCTTGAATGAGTAGGTCCTTAGGAAATGACTATGTTGGAATAATGTATCAACTTCTTCCACTGTCCAATTTTCAATAATGCTGGCCCTTTTTATGCAAATTTGGTTTTTGGATTGTTTTGTTATTTGTGGCGGCAGCAGTAATTGAGGTAGCTTCCAGAAGGTCGTTAAGACCCACATCTACCTCTTGTGCTTGACCTGGTGTTATGTTTCCCTTATTGGACCTAGCGCCCCTCTTGAGTGTGGTACCTTGACCCTTTTGTTATGATGAATTAAATTAAATTTATATTTTTGTAATTGGAAACCCTCCTTAATGTATGACATCTTGACTTTCTAAGTAAACCCTAAGTCAATGGAGAATTAGAAAGGGCGTCTGTCTAGAATCTTTAAGAGGTTATACATATGATTATATTTCTTCATTGTGAGATCATCCTGAGGTGATATTTTAGATATGATTTTGTGTGAGACTGATCTAGGGTTTTTACAATAGCCTTATTGGTGATGTCTTAGGTTTTTTTGCTGCTAGAAAGTGTGCCACCACCTGTGTGAGGGTTTCTCTACTGCTAGAGTCTATTTTGTTGATCCGTCTGAGTTATCTAAGCCCTGTTAGGGCTGTTGGTGCTATTTGTGAGAAGGTCGCTGCATGTTCAAAGGATCCTTGGGGATGTTGCAGATAATTGGGAGAAGGCCTCTACTTGTTAGTGGCATATTGGGGCTACTGCTACCTTTTTGAGGGTGTTGTTGCTCCTTATGAGTGAGCCATGGACTGTTTATGGGTCCTTCACTTGAGATGTGGGCTAGTTGTTGGTCTTCACTTGAGTTGTGGACTGTTTGATGGTCCTCTACCTGAGTCATGGTTGTTTTTTGGTCTCTTACTTGAGTTGTGTACTATTTGTTGAGCCTAAGCCTGTGTTTGGGTTGTTTTTGAGAGGTCTCTTCCCTATTGGGCTATTTGGAGCAATTTTTTTTCATATTGGGCTATTTTAGTATTTAGATCAAGCCGTTGCACTAATGGGATTTTTAGAGTAGGCGGCTACCCTGTTTGGGCTGATTGAGTGGTTGTTGCCCTATGTAAGGGTTGTTTGAGTATGCCATTATCTTGTGTGGACTGTTTGAGTGGTGTTATAGCTTATTTCACCACTCCAAGTGAATCACACTTTGTATGGTATTCCCATGTCCCTCTGTAGACTCCTCAGACCCATTGGACCATTTTTTATCCTTTGATGTTTCCTTGACCATCCCTAAAAACATGTGAAAATTGCTATATGCGACTTTTAAACCCTTAATCACGTATATACATGGGTTTGACCCCTAAAACCATGTACATTGGGATGTGTGCATAATCCAAATCCTTTTGGAGTTTTCCTTGACATGGATCCGACTCACTTGACTCCTGGCCTTCCCTATTCCTTGAGATTGCTCGAATTAGACCTTTCATTACCCCTTTAAAAAGCTATATACGAAACTCTATGGTACATTGAAGGCATATGAGAGAATTGAGAGCAAAGAAACTGTAGTCCATTGTTGTCAAAACTTATGCTTGAGTCTGCATCCCTTTGTCCCTTGGAGCACTGTTGTGTTCTTTCCAAGATTGCCTTTTGCTTCTGAGCTTGCTATCGAGAGATGGAGGATTGAGGTGGTGGAGGCCCAAGTGGGGGATTCAATTTCTCTGATTCACTGACGTGCCAATAGAGGTTGTATCTATTGTAATCTTTGATTTTATATTAATAGAAATATCTTTTCCTGTCCAATAATGTGTGTTTGAATGAGTATTTTATG
>LPNX010218334.1:865913-920240 GCA_001517045.1 Pseudotsuga menziesii | reverse complement strand
GATCTACTTCAACCATCCAGAATAAGGTACGAGGTCTGATCCTTTAGTGTTAGATATTTAATTTCTATTGCATATTGGAAAGGATTGATTTCTAGAGTCAATCTGTCTGTTGTGGTATCCCAAACCATATGAATTTCTCTCCATAATAGAATTGGTGACTCTACTTGGGAGTTCCTAGTAGTTGTCCTTTGGGGGTTTTCTATCGGCATTCAATGAATTTGAATTGCTCTTTCTCTCTTGTTTCTGTGTTGGGTCTAGGGGCATGTTTTCCTGGTAGTGTCTAATTGGTGTGAATTTTGTCTCAACTTCTCTGTTTGCCTTGATTTTTATGCACCTTTCTTCATGTATGTGAGTTTTGAACTCACAGTTGCGTATACACGCGGTTTTCTTTACCATTTTTGCGTATACACACGGGTTTACTGTGAACAGTCGTGTATGCCCTTAGTTTTTCCTTTTAGTGGAAGTTAAATGGTTGCTAGGTGAATTTTGATGATTGTTGAGTCTCCTTTGATACTGCCAGAGTCTGTATACACCTCTGTTTTTTACCAGAGTCATTTTTTTTAGGGTAAATTTTCCTTTTTTAAAGAATGTTCTTGTCATTGCATTTTCGATTTTTTGTTTTGGGATTAGTGCATTAGACTTATTTTACCTTAGTTCTTTGCTTGAGTGCTACTTGAGTGTGCTTGCAGAGTCTGAGGGTTGTAGAATCATTCTTTTGCTTTTTAAATCTCATTTTATTTCAAAAAATCCAAAAATATTTGCTTATCATCATGCATTGCATTTTGCATAGTACTTGCACTAGATTTGCTTTGGAGCATTAGTCAAGATTTCATATAGGAAAGCTTGCATTTATCATTTGAATAAAATTGTGCATTTCACATAGTAGCATACCCTGTTTTCATGGACACAATGCATTTGCATTGATTGTTAGGTGTGCATTTTACTTCATGTTGTGTCATAACACCATTAGTTGCATGGCCATATCCCTCTTTTGAGTAATAAAGCCAATTAAAATCAACACTTAATTAAAATGAACTACAATATTTTATTTGATAGGGTTCACCAACAAGATTAGGTTTTAGGGTCTTGGAATAGTTCATTGTGAGTAAATTCTCCAAGACCACTAAACAACAACATGTATGTGTTTGTCCAGGTGAGTGTGTGAAATCCTTGGTATAGCTAGTGTTTCTCAGGATCCTCCTCTCAAAAGGGAGTTAAGCATGAGGCAATGTGAGTGGTTATTGATTAGGATGACCACTAGTCATAACTGAGTAGCACCGGAGATATTTCCAGGATTGTATTCGTATCTGGGGGGGGCTCTTTCGAGAGTTTTGGGCTTTGCTACCTTTCCCATATGGTCAATCCCGCCTGCGACTGTCCGCCTGAGCATTGATTATATTGAGATGACCTTAGTGGCCTTATCTAGGATATCGTGGGGGTACTTTGCAGGGGTTATTCTATAGGTGTCCAGGCCAGGTTGGGGTCGGACAGCATAGTCGCTTTAGTTGTTGAAGCTGAGGGCCACAATAATTGGTTATGTACCTCCACTTGTTGTGTATGGGAGTCTCAAGCCTCTCCTAGGTGAGACATACCTGCTTCATTCAGGAGCTCACTTATCCTACCCTTGATTTCTTACATTTGGCTTTAGGTTTTGTTGGTGATTGCTTTGTGCACGATAGCTTTCCTAGGGTTTGCATAGATAGAGATTCTTTTCTATTTTTTGAGTTATTGTGGATTCGGGTGCGGCTCCTCACCGTTCTCATCGTGTAGCAAGACTTCCACCTTCTAGATCTCCTCCTCCTTTGGGAGAGAGAAATATATAGTCCATGCGAACTACTTCGCAC
The DNA here is from genome assembly GCA_001517045.1 of Pseudotsuga menziesii. Taxonomy (NCBI): domain Eukaryota; kingdom Viridiplantae; phylum Streptophyta; class Pinopsida; order Pinales; family Pinaceae; genus Pseudotsuga; species Pseudotsuga menziesii. Next base: position 918,396 of record LPNX010218334.1, on the reverse strand, counting down.
ATTGATTCACACACCATGGGAGACCATATAGAAGGTATTCCTGAACCACCTTCTCCCATTCATGTGGAAGATGGGGAGTTTGCTCCTACCTATGATCCTTCGCCTGACTTGACCGAGTTAGGTCCTGTGATTTTTGAGATAGGAACCTTTCATGATAGACCTACTTACTCTAGGGTTGATTCCCCATTGATGCATCGCCAGTATGGAATGCCGGAGGATGATGACACTCATTTTGAACCCACGAGCACTAGTTATGGTAGTTATGGTATGTCTGGTTTTCCCACATATGATTTGGAATTTCACGTCGAATCTGAGTTCGAGCCTAAAACTATGCCTGGGGGCACTCTCATTACTTACCATGCGGAGAGGTTTGGGAGCACTAGTCACATTGCACCTTCCATCCCGGTGGTGAAAGTTACATCACACATTCCTCCTAGGTCTAGGTTTATTGATCCTATTAGGATACCAGATCCGATATGAGTGACTATAGGGAATAGTACACACTTAATTACACAGATCCCTTTGTCCTCTGTCCCTGGTTCTTCGAATGTTCACCCTCCACCTCATTCACGTGGTCCTTCAGGCCGAAACGTTGCTACGAGTTATGTCCATACTGCTGCTACTAGACCGGTTGTGTCTCAGCTTCATGCACCGCTCGTTGTTTCAGGAGGTCATGCTCATACTTCTAGAGGTCACATTCCTACTTCTGAAATGTATATTCCTACTTCCGGACCGTATGTTCCTACTTACAGAGTGTCTCATGGGAAATCTCATGCGATGACTTACGGACCCTATTATGGGAAACAGTATGGACAGGGTTCTTCACCTTATAAGGGCAGGTATCAACAACCTGGTTACTCTCCAAATTATGGCTTTGTAGCTCCAAATAGTCAAGGTCCACCACACTATGGCGCTTCCATGCCACCCTATACGGGTCAAATGGGAGGAAGCCACTATGGCCAAGGCCATGGTGGTAATCAGACCCATGTAAATCGGAACTATTAGGGAGTTGTCCATCGACCTCATCATCCTAGGCTACCTTTCCTCACAACGCTGAATCTTCCTGACTTGTTGAGATTGACGAACAATCCTGTAGCTCATGAACCAGCTTGGCCGGCTGTCCCTACTAAGCTTCCCTTGGACATACGCAAATTCGAGGGAAAAATAGGAGAGGATCCGAGCGAACATGTTACTACCTTCCACCTATGGTGCTCTTTGAATTCCTTACACCAGGACTCCATCCATTTAAGGCTATTTCAATGCACCCTTATAGGGCTTGCTGTGAAATGGTATATAGAGCTACCTATGGGGGCATTTGCTTTGTTCGATGACCTAGCGATGACTTTTATTAACCACTTCCAACTACCAGTGCATTATGACGTTGGTACTGAAATCTTTTTGACATTTCAACAAGATAAAGCCACACATATCTCATATCATATTCAAGAGTGGCATAGATGGAAGAGGTTAATTAAATCCTTTATATCGCTGGAGTTCCTCCTCGAATGGTTCCTTAAGTCGTTATTGCCATATATAGCGAAGGATGTTTCTACATCCGGAGTGTAGAATGAGGAACAAGCGATTTTTAGGGCGCAGGAACTGGACTTGATTTATGCTCAGTCTAGTTTGTTATATGAGATTATTCCCAACACTCTGCGTTCTAGTTTTGACCCCAAAGTTAAACCTGGACCACATGCTGATGGCATTGTTGGTTGTGCAAGTGCTAAACCTACGGATTTGGTTGTAAAACAAGTTATTCAATTGTTAATCAACCAATCTGCTTTGGGGCAAGCCACAGCTTCATCTCAACCCGCCCAAACGACGAGTGTACTTTCAGTGCAATCGTCCGACCAGAAGGGTAACCAGCAGCCCGGATGGAATAAAAAGAAGGGTAAGAATAATCGTAAGGGTGGGAATAAGAATGAGAATGCTAATAATAATGACAAGAATGCTTGTAATGCTGGGGGGGACAATCAAGCTAAATGTAAGGTTAAATTCCCTTGCAAGTTGTGTAAGGATGATCACCTCACTTACTTGTGCCCTCGTATTGATGAAGCCTCGAGATTCTTGGAACGGGACCCAACTGTGCTAACTAACCCTTTACCTCACAATCAAAATATGAACTTGAGGACCCATGATTAGTCTGGTGGTGATCAAGATCCGTCGGAGGGTAGTGGTCATGGTTGCATTAACATGGTACGTGCTGCGAAACTTGTGACCCATGTGAAGGACTATGGTTCGTCACAACCCTGCCCAGGAAAGGAACTTGATCCACCAGGGTCTCCTTTACATATTGAGAAACCTCTGGATAAACCTGAAGCTGTACCTCTCATTCCTAAGGGATTCCTTAAGCGTTCGGGGCACAATCCTAATGCCCGAGCCGCCCATAACTATTTAGTTGTCGAGGATTTGGGCCACACTCCTTGTGTGATGTCTGCATTGGAAGTGCTTCAGAGTTGTCCTTCGCAAAGGAAGGCTTTGATTTCTACGCTTGGTGTGAATGATGATGATTATTCCTTTGTGATTTAATTTGAAACCATAGGACTTCAGCCTTGCTTGCCTTACTACGTGTCTCTTTTGATTCACGTAGAATTTCTTAACATGGCCATCAAGCACACTGTGATTGATGAAGGCGCTACCGCTTCTATGATGTCTTTATCATGTTGGAAGGGTTTAGGTTCCCCTGAGCTGTCTAAATCAGCAACCATGTTAACTGCGTTCGATGGGAGATCATTTAGGCCGCACGACATCCTTCCTTCCCTTAAGGTTCATTTGGGAGGGAAGACTGTTGCGATAGAGGTCGAGGTGGTTGATGCATCCCTTGACTACAATATCTTGCTGGGTAGGAATTGGATGTATAGTATGCAAGCCATTTCTTCTTCCCTATTTCGTGTTGTATGCTTTCCATTTAATGGGAAGATAGTCACGATTGATCAAATGACATTCAAGAAAATGTCTGTTACCGCATCTTTGAGAGCTTCGATCCCGATCGTTGAACACTCTCAACCGGCAACTGGGAGTGTGGGTGTAGTCATGTATCCATCCCTCATGGGAAGCTTTAGTTGTCCTGCATCGATCCTTATGATAGGGTCTAGTTTCGGTGAGGCTTTGAAATCTATGAGATTGGTGTCTTTTCGCACGAGTCATATGGAAGATCCTTGGATTCTTGCTACATCGAGTACTCTGAGTGAGCCCATTGTGATGAACGTGCCGTTGCTTGCAACTATGATAGCTTATCAAGCTAATCTTGGAAGTGTTGCAGAGAACAGTCCTTCCTCTTCACAGACGGAGGAGGAGAACCCTTATGTGCTGCTGGCATGGGCAGTGCAGTCTTTTCATGTGCACGACTTCCTTGATACTATTTTTCCTTTAGATGAAGTGATTATTGAGGCTATGTCGGGAGTTGAGCCACCATGGGAGGAACTCCATCATAGATCTTACTTTCTTCCTGAGCTTGACCGCTTGGAGCATGAGGACTTTAGGGTAGTTCTTAGTGAGAGAGTTGGTAGTCCTATGGTTCCATTAGGCTCTCCTGGTCCGATGGCTGATGGAAACATGGAAAACATATATTCAACGATTCCTATCAATATCTCTCGCGATCCTGGTAGAATAGAGAATGTCTATATTGGGACAGAATGTTCCCATGTTGAGATTCAAGAATACACTGATCTATTTAAAGAATTCTGTGATATCTTTGCTTGGCCTTATGATGAAATGCCAGGTATCGACCCTCGTATTGTCAAACATGAGATTAAGACTTATCCCAATGCTAAGCCTGTTCGACAATGCTTGTTGGCGGTGAATCCTAGGAAATCACCCGCGATTAAGGTAGAGATAGAGAAACTATTGAAATCCGGTTTCATCTATCCCGTTCCCTTGACAGAGTGGGTTTCAAACCCTGTTCCGGTGGATAAGAAGCAGGGAGTGATCCGCATATATACTGATTTTCGTGATTTTAATCATGCCTGTCCTAAGGACAATTTTCCCACACCATTTATTGATTAGATTTTGGATGAGTGTGCAGGTAGTGAGGTTTTTTCCTTTATAGACGGATTTTCTGGATATAATCAGATACAAATTAAACCTGAGGACCAACATAAGACTGCACTTATTTTTCCTTGGGGAACATTTGCATATCGGAAAATACCTTTTGGCCTTAAGAATGTCAGAGCTACTTTTCAGCAGACAATGACTTTGATCTTCCACGATCTCAAGTCAATTATCTAAGTATTTTTGGATGAACTTACTGCTCATTCTCGTATGAGAATGCATCATTCCTATCACTTGAGATTTCTATTCGAAAGATGCCTCCATTATTTGGTTAGGTTAAATCCTCATAAGTGCATCTTTTGTGTGAATTCAGGTCGCTTGTTAGGATTCATCATCTCTAAAGAGGGTATAAGAGTCGACCCTTTGAAGGTTGAGGTAATACTTCAGTTGTCCCCCTCGAAGAATATTCGTCATCTTTAATGTTTGCAAGGCATGGAAAACTTCTTACGGAGATTTGTTGTCAATTTTGACAATTTGACTAGAGGCTTCATGTGTCTTTTGAAGAAGGACACCAACTTTTAATGGGATAAGTGAGCCCATGAGTCCTTTGATGCACTCAAGCGAGCCCTAGCATCGGCCCCGGTGATTAGTCCCCCAGACTATAGCCGTGACTTTCTACGTTATGTGTTCATGCCCATGGAGACGATTGGTATGGTTTTGGTTCAAGAGGATGAGGAGCTCTAAGATAATTTCATATACTATCTGAGCCGAAACCTTATTGACATAGAGATTCATTATTCTCATGTTGAGAATCTTGCTTTAGCTATTGTACATGCGGTTCAACGGTTGAGACATTATATTGTCCTTCGCCAGAACTTGGTTGCAGCCCATGTCAATCTGTTTCAATTCGTCCTCACTCAAAGGATGATTGGGGGAACATATAATAAATGTATTGTCATCCTATAAGAATTCGATCTTGATTTTTTTTTGGCAAAATCGAAGAAATCGTTAATTTTTGCAGAGCTTATATCGAATTTCCCAAGCGAGGACAAGAAGTTGGTTTGTGAAGATACGCTTGTCGATGAACACATCTTCTTAATATCAACTTTAAACCCATGGTATGGAGATATCATTATATATTTACAAACATTGAAGGTCCCTACTCACCTCTCACGGGATGAACGACGATGATTACGTCACGTGTCTAAGAATTACCTCATAGTGGATAACACTTTATACTGCCATGGGGTAGATTCCATTTTACAAAGTTGTTTAACTCATGAAGAGGATGAGGTAATGCTGAATGATTTCCAAGGAGGGGTGTGTGGCGGTCATTTATCTGGGCCTTCTACAGCCCAATAAATCTTAAGAGCAAGTTATTTCTGGCCGTTGATCTTTAAGGATTGTGAAGATGCGGTCAAGAGGTGCCACCCTTGCTAGGTGTTTGCACATAATATGCACTCAAAACCTACCCCGTTACATCTTTTCATCACCGTCGGTCCCTTCACTAAGTGGGGGCTTTATTTTATGGATTGCAACCCAGCTTCAGTTAGGGGGCATCATCATATCATAGTGGCTATTGATTACTTCATGAAATGGTCTGAGGCTATGCCTACAGTTAAATTCAATTGTGAGACAGCCGCCCACTTCGTCTTCAACCAGATTATTACTCGGTTCAGAATTTCGAAAGAGCTTGTCACTGACCATGGCTCGCACTTTCAGAATCGTATGATGGAAGAGTTGGCATCAAAGTTAGGGTACAAGCAAGAGCATTCCTCCTCTTACTACCCTCAAGTGAATGGACAGGTAGAAGTAGTGAATAAATCACTCAAATCCATTTTCCAATGAACCGTCGCACAAAGCAAGAATAATTGGCACATCATGTTATATCCTGCTTTGTGGGCATACAGAACCGCCGTTAAGACTGCCACGGGTTTTTATCCATATCAACTTGTACATGGAGTGGAGTCGATATTGCTGGTTGAATGCGAGACTCCTTCTGTGAAGCTAGCTGTAGAACTCTTACCAGACACTTCACCATTGGAGGAGCATTTGGTCCACCTTGAGCAGCTTGATGAGCAGCGTCGAGATGCCTTGGTGTCTCTAGAAGTAAATAAATGTCACGTAAAGGTCCAGTACAATAAGTCTGTCCATCCAAGGAGGTTTAGTGAGGGAGAATTGGTCCTTTTGTGGGATCAACCGAAAGAACCCTTGGGGGTAGGAAAGTTTAACCCCATGTGGCGTGGTCCTTATTGTTATACACCTGAGTGGCACCTCTCCGTCCGAGTGCTGATATCCCTCATGTCGGCACACAAAAGGACACTTATGGATAGAGTTTTTCCCTTAACACTATAGCTTGGCTTGTCATGAAATACATTCTACCTTCATCCAGCTAGTTACTTTGGCATTTAGCCATGTTGGGATGTATTCGCGACTCTCTTTATAGACAACTCGCGAGTCATTCGCGAGTCTCCTTCATAGCAAGTCGCGAATCCTTGTATTCGCGGGTTGCGCTTATACATAGTCGCGAGTCGTTCGCGGGTTGCTCTACTACATACCCACGAATGTGCTTCTTAACATAAAAACACAAAATCAAACGCTAATGGGAGTTTAGTTAAGTCATTTTACTTAATCTCCCTAACTGCTACAACTTCCCCAACCTTCGAGAACTGCCTTATTTCAATCATATAAATACAGGCCTTGGGGAAGGTTGCGGGGACTTACACTTGGGAGCAAAGTTATGCTGGTGGATTGTTTATAGAAGTATTTGGAGCAGTGAAACTCAGAATCCTTTGGTGACAAAGGAGTCCTTGTCTCAGACGTTTGGTTGTACTCTGAACTTTCTCATTATTGATAATAAAGAGATTACTTCTTCCACACGTGTCTCATATATTTTAGTTTGATAATTGTTTATGTTATAGTATGTCATATTTGATTTATCTAACCTGCTAACATTCATATATGAATCATACTATATCTGGAAGATTGTCTCTGAACAGGTGAAAGAGGAGTGAGGCTTGAAGACTTTGGAAGTGGAGCAGATTGGAAGAGGACTAGCAAGGATCGAACGTCGTTTAACAAGTAAGTTTTTCTAACCCTCCTATTTCCTATTCTGCACTTTAGAAGTCAATTGTCTGCAAGTGTTTGAGTATGTTGGTAACCCCTGACCTACGATTATTAGGTGCATAATCCCTTACAACAGAACTGGCGACTTTGCTGGGAATGCCTAGACTGCTGTAGGTCATTTCTGTTATCCTGACCAGTTTTGCTTGTGAGTCTGTTTGTGGTTTTTTATCCTGGATCTTGCTTACTTCAGCGTTTGAAAGTCTTAGGGTTTTTTCTTTGCTTTTAATAAAAATTTTATACCCATTCGTGGGTTGTCCTACTGGACAGTCACGAGTATAAAGTTGCATTTGTGGGTTGTTATACTGCACAGTTGTGAGTCATTCGCGAGTTGCACTGCTAGACAGTCGTGATTACTCCTGAAGATTTGGATTTTTAAAGAAGAGTTTGCTTGTGTCTTTTCTTGTTATAGTCCTTGTTTTCTGAGAAGACTTTCTTTAAGAATGCTGTAGAGTTTGCTTGATTGCCTCGGGTGATCACATCTTAGTGCTTTTTGAAAGCCATTAAGTCTTTTTACTTGATTTATTTACTGTTTGCATCTTGAAACTTTTGGCCTGTTTGGGTTCTTGGTCCAAGTGTCTTAGTCCAGATGAGTGATCAAGGTCTTGGAATCTGTTTTTCCAGTCTGCTTTCTGACAGTTGCTGGTTTGCACTTGCCTTTTTTAAGTCTACAGTGGTTTTGTGTCATTGTTTAGCACCCAAGCTAGGGTTCCTAGCCTGCTTCTCTTGCTGGTCTGTAGGTTCTGTCAGCCTGTTTGTTTCAGTTTGTAGTTTGTATACAGTTTGTAAGTTTCAAGTTGACTCAAACATAGTGCATTGTAGATGCATAGTAGTTTCTTTGAGCAATTTTTAAAGTGAAAACAAAACATATTTAGTCTTTTGCATTGTGATTTTTGCATAAGTAGTGTTTGCTTCATTTTAAAAATATATAATCTCAGAAAATTACAAAAACATAGGTTTAGTTTCTCTTATCAGTGCTTTAGTTCATCAACACATATTTGAAAAAATGAAAAGAAGTTTGTTTTATAGTAGTAGTTTGCTTTGAATGCACTTTACTTTCATTTACTTTCTGCTGAGTCAAAACACCATATAGTACATCACTTCCATTTCCTCTTGAGTAAGAAACAACCCTTAAAATAAAGGCATAAATTAAAATTTACTAGTAAGTTTTATTTTTAGGGGCCTTTCACCTACTAGCTTAGGCTAGACTGTGGGCTAGGGAGTGTAAACTTCCCACAAGTTATAAACTCAGACGTAGTGGACCGTTCTTTAGGTAAATCCTTGATTCTATCACTGTATCTGGGAAGCTCCTCTGAAACAGGAGTTAAGCACTAGGCCGCGTGGAGGCTTGGACAGAGGAGATAACCCTCCGAATCCTTGTCAAAACGTAACCCAGGAATTTTACGCATCTGGGTATTCTGTTCTAGACAGAGTTTCGGGCTCAGCTAACCTGCCCATGCGTACGAGTTCAGCTTGTGACTATCCCCCCAGACAGCTGGTATTGTCAAGGTAGCCTTTAGTCTCTTGTCTTTTAGGGTTCATACCTAGGTAAACCGGAATGTTTTTTCTAGTTCACCTCAAACGGGCTTGGAAGGTAACCCTTGTGGAAAGTGCAGGAGGGTGGTGGGTGATTCCTCCGCTTGTGCCGGAGAACCCCTCAAGGACACCAAGTAACTGTTCATCATCTTTCTTGGGGAAAGCATATCTTTATACCCTGGTTTGATTGCTTGAGACTCTAGGATCTTTTTAGTGTATGCTCTATGGATTTTCTTGTGTTTAGTTGACCTTAGGGTGTGATTAGTCAAATTTTTAATTCTGGAGGACCAACTTGTTAGAAGGTCAAGAAGGTTGAGAAACCTTCCTCCTCTCACTGCATTGGAGCCTCCACCTTACCCCAAAGGCGGAGATTAGGCACAGACGGTTCTTTTGAACCAGTAGGAGTAAGTGAGGTTCTTGGTGAACCGGAATTGATAGCTAACTATTTTGATTTAGACACAGTCGATATAGAAGAATTGCAAACTGACGAGTTTGCAAGAAATTTTAACACTCCCTTGACTGATTTTAACGATCCTGTGATCGTCCAAGTTAGACCATTTAGTTCACCAGTAGTAGGTCTCCCTTTGAGTAGAGTCATGTATTCTATGGAAGAAAGTCCATTTGTGTTTACCTCAACCCTTCTGGTTGAAGGGGTACTACCTCCCCCGGTTAGTGCCCCTAGATCTAGTTTGCCTTCTACACCTTTAACTCCAGCGAGCCGGGTGGTTCAACCACCGGTTCACTCCAACATAGGAGGTATTTCTGGTAACACGGTTGCTAGGATCCCCAGTATACCTACCATTCCTTCTTCCTTCCCTTACACTACTCAGAGTGGTCCGGTAGGATCCTCGGCTTATGTCCAAGGATTTCCTTGGAATGGGGGGCACATTCCCCCATCCACTCCATACGTAGGTCCATCTCCTTCATATGTAGGAGTGCAGTTCGGAGGCAACACCTCTTATGGGTAGAGCTTGCATACCCCTATTTCGGTCCCATACATGAGCTCTCCCTTCTCTTTGTTTAGCGGAGGGATACCTGCTCTAGTCTTTTAGACCCCAGCTTTTATGGGGATGGCCCGAACCACTTACACTGCACCTCCCACCCAAAATCCTGTGGCCTACGGATGGAATCCATTTCAAGGCAACCTTCCCACTTCACAATCGGTGTCAGGGGGAAACCCCACCTTTACCTATAAGCATTCGGGGGCTGGACCCTCTAATCCCCAAGCTGGCACATCTAGTGCACCGATTAGGCCCAAAATTCCTTTTCTGGCAACTTTGAACTTGCCAGACTTATCCAAATTGATGAATGACCCAGTGAGGCATGACCCTTTGTGGCCACCTGTTCCCACCAAACTGCCCTCGGACATCCCTAAGTTCGAAGGTAAGGCTGGTGAAGATCCTGGGGCTCATGCCACCACCTTCCACTTATGGTGTTCTTCCAACTCATTGAATGAAGATTCAGTGAGATTGAGGCTGTTCCAGAGGACCTTGACTGGAACTGTGGCAAAATGGTACATTGAGTTGCCTTCTGCTGCTTTTAGTAGTTTCTGGGACCTAGCTAGTGCTTTCCTCAGTCATTTTCAGCTTCCGGTTCGTTACGATTTCGGAATGGATTTGTTGTCTACCTTCAGACAAAACAAGGAAAACCACATCTCGGATCATATCCAAGAGTGGAGGAGGTGAAAGAGTCTTATCAAAGCTACCATCCCTCCTGAGTTTCTATTAGAGTGGTTCCTTAAGTCATTGTTTCCATACATATCTAAGGATGTTTCCACATCAGGAGTGACTAGTGAAGAAGAAGCCATACTCAGGGCCCAGCAGTTGGACTTGATTTATTCACAGTCTGGGGTTCTATATGAAATTATCCCTGAGGCACAAAGGCCTTCACATGAGGCCGAGAAACCCAAGCCTGGACCCCATGTCGATGGTGTGGTTGGGTTCGTAAACTCTCCCATTGTAGAGTCTTTGACAAAACAACTTCACCAATTGTCTGTCAAACAGTCTACGGGGGAGGCAGCAAAGGCTGCCCCCTCCCCCCAAAGTGCAAATGTTTTTGCACAAACCTATTCAAAGGGCAATCAGTAGCTCGGTGGGAAGAAGAAGAAAGGTAAAAAGGGAGAGGGAAACCAAAATCAAAACAAGCCAAAGCCCGCGAACAATGCTGATGGGGGCAAAAAGGAAAAGAAGAAAGTCAAGTTCCCTTGTAAGTTGTGCCAAGGGGACCATCTTACTCATCTTTGTCCCCTCATGGAACAAGCTCAAAAGCTGTTACAAGCTCAACCACCGGCTGTCCTGAAGGATCTCTTTCCCCAAGGGCAGAATTCTGCTTTAGCTTCTACCGTAGCAGGGGGCACTCAAGCTGCCCCTGACCCCAATTATATCAACATGGTTAGATCCTCAACTTTGTTACAAACCAGGAACAAGAACTATGAGAAGGAGACTGATGAGAAGGGTAAAGATGTAGTTGAATCTTCCAACCCTCTCACTATAGAGAAACTTGCAGAAATAATGCCAAAGATACCCAAAGGTGTCTTTAAGAAGACTTTGCATAAGCCAAATTCCAGAGCCGCTTCCAACTACTTTGTGGTTGAAGACTTGGCTCAGAATCTATGTGCAATGTCATCTTTGGAGGTGCTACAGAGCTATCCTGCTCAGCGGGATTCCCTCTTAGCAGCTTTAGGTAGCATGGACTCTTCCAGTCTCACTGTGAAATTTCATCTCTCTGATGTTAAAATTCGCCTCCCTTATCATGTAGCTCTATCGATAGATGTTGTCCATGGTGGTAAGACCATTGGGCGAGGGGTTGTTGATGAGGGAGCCTCTACTTGTGTTATGTCCCTGGCCTGTTGGAAAGCTCTTGGATCCCTAGAGCTGGTCCCATCAACCACTTTACTTACTGCTTTTGATGGAAGGTCTTTCCGTCCACATGGTATCCTACCAGCTTTTGAGATTAAGTTGGCTGGCAAAGCAGTGTCTGTTGAAGTTGAAGTGATTGATGCTCCATTGGACTACAATTTGCTTCTGGGTAGGAATTGGACTTATGCAATGTCTGTTGTTGCATCTGCTGTCTTTCATGTCGTGGTTTTTCCACATGAGGGCAAGGTGGTCACTGTTGACCAACTTGATTTTACTCGAAAAGGCCGCCTAGAGTCTAAAGATTCCACTGTGCCATTGGTTGATCAGGCCAAACCTGCTGCACAGATCTTGGGGGCTGGAATGTACGCATCATTTATGGGCACATTCGATATTCCAGCTCTAGTCCTTTATATCGGTTCTACTACTGTAGGGAAGTCCATTGATTCGGTGGTCGATAGGACTGATCCTTGGGTCCTCCCAACCCCTTAGGAACTGGAAGTGCCCTTATCTGTAGTGGAAGTGGCATATCAAGCTATTACCCAAACCACTGTAGATCCCATTCCAGATCCTCTTACAATCTCGGATGATTTGGAAGAAGTCTATATGCCCGCATGGGCGGAAAACTCTTTACATTCCATAGATTGCTTAGACACTATTTTACCTTTCGATGAATCTATTCTGGAAGCTATGTGTTCACGTGATAAGATATGTGAGGATCTTCATCGCTGATCTTATTTCCTTCCAGAGCTAAGAAAGATAGAAAACCAAGAGTTTCATGTGAGACTGTCGGATGATGTTGATACACCTGTCAACCCTTTACCTAGGGAAGGAGTGTTTGCCGAGGGGAATATGGCAAACATTTCCGCCAGTATATCGATCAACATCTCTGTAAAGCCAGATGTCGTGGAAAATATCTATATAGGTGCAAACTGCTCTCCGGAGGAGATTGCCATTTATACTGCCCTTTTCAAGGAATTCCGCGATATCTTTGCCTGGTCATATGAGGAGATGCCAGGAATTGATCCATCTATTTTTCAACATGAGATCCCAATATACCCTGATGCCAAGCCAGTTCGGCAAAAATTACGCTCTGTGAACCCACGCAAAGCGGCGGCTGTGAAGGCAGAGGTTGAAAAGCTGTTGAAAGCAGGTTTTATATATCCCGTAGCTTTGACTGAATGGGTGTCCAACCCAGTTCCTATTGATAAAAAGCAAGGGACTATTCACGTTTGTATGGACTTTCGAGACCTTAACAAAGCTTGTCCTAAGGACAACTACCCTACACCGTTTATTGATCAGATCATAGATGCATGTGTGGGTAGTGAGGTATTCTCATTTATGGATGGTTTCTCCGGCTACAATCAAATCCAAATCAAACCGGAAGACCAGCATAAAACTACTTTTATTTGCCCTTGGGGTACATTCGCGTATAGAAAAATTCCCTTTGGATTGAAAAATGCAGGGGCAACCTTTCAGCGAGCCATGAACTTTGCTTTTCACAATATAAAAGCCATTGTCGAGCCTTACCTTGATGATCTGCCTGCTCATTCTCGCAAGAGGATCTAGCATCCAGATCATTTACGGTTGATTTTTGAGAGATGCAGGTACTATAAAATTCGCTTGAATCCCCACAAGTGTGTTTTCTGTGTCGAATCAGGTAGATTTCTTGGATTCATTGTCTCTAGTAGGGGCATTCAGGTGGATCCTTTAAAAGTTGAGGCCATTGTAAATCTGCCTCCTCCTCATTCACTTAGGCAACTCCAGAGTCTACAAGGAAAGTCTAACTTCCTTCGACGTTTTATCATTAATTATGCCAAGATCACAAAAGGTTTCATGTGCCTGCTTAAACAAGACACCCCATTTGTATGGGATGAAACTGCACAACTCGCGTTCGAGGCATTGAAAAAAGCCTTGTTGTCGGCTCCTTTATTACGCCCGCCAAATTATTCTAGGGATTTTATATTATATCTGGCCGTGTCGGAGTCTACCATTGGGGTAGTGCTAGTTCAGGAGGATGACAAGCTCATTGAGCATGTTGTCTATTATCTTAGTCATGCTCTGGTTGGACCTGAGCTTAAGTACTCCCACGTTGAGAAGTTAGCCTTAGCAACTGTGTATGCTGTACAGAGGTTACAGCACTACATCTTACTGAGGACCACTACTGTAGTGGCGGATGTAAACCCTTTCCAATATGTTTTATCCTGACGGATTGTTGGGGGAAAATTCAATAAGTGGATAGTCATTCTCCAAGAGTTTGACTTGGTTTTCCAATCCGCTAAATCCAAAAAGTCCTTATTTTTTGCCGAGCTTATAGTAGAATTCCCTACGGAAGAAGATGTAGTGGTTGAGGATGACTCATTCCTAGATGAGCACATCTTCCTTATATCCACTTCTGATCCTTGGTACGGAGATATTCTTATATATCTCCAGACTTTGAAGTATCCTACCGCTTACTCTAGGGAAGACCGACGCAAGTTACGCCTTCATGCTAAAAACTACCTCATTATAGGAGATACATTATATCGATGAGGGGTAGATTCCGTCTTGCGTCGCTGCCTTACTCATGAGGAAGTGGAGATTGTCCTAAATGATTCCCATAGTGGAGCGTGCGGGGGTCATTTATCTGGGTTAGCAACAGCCTAGAAGATATTACGTGCAGGGTATTTCTGGCCCACCATCTTTAAAGATTGTGTGGAAGCTATGAAACGCTGTCATCCATGTCAGCTATACACCAAAAAAATGTGGTCACATCCTGTTCCCTTGTTTCCCGTCATCTCGGTAGGCCCCTTCATGAAGTGGGAGATTGATTATATGACATGCAACCTAGCCTCGGCTAGGGGGCATAAATACATCATTGTCACTGTCGACTATTTCACAAAATGGGCAGAGGCAATGCCTACTTTCAAAGACAATGGGGAAACGACATCTTTCTTCGTGTTTAATCAGATTATTGCTAGGTTTGGTATTCCCCAAGTGATTGTCACTGACCATGGCAGTCATTTCCAAAATCACATGATGACAGAGCTGACCACCATGCTCGGATTTCGACAAGAACATTCTTTGCCATATTATCTGCAAGCAAATGGTCAAGTTGAGGCTATAAACAAGACTTTAAAAAATATTCTTAAACGTACTATTGATGTAGCCTGTTCAAATTGGCACATCATGTTATATCCTGCTCTTTGGGCTTATCGAACCAATGCCAGGACTGCTATGGGTTTTTCCCCCTTCCAACTTGTTCACGGGGTGGAAGCTATTACACCGATTGAATGTGAAATCCCATCCTTGCAGATAGCTATTCATGTGCTACCTGACACGACTGAGCTTGAGGAACGGTTGCTCCATTTGGAATACCTTGATGAACAACGTAGAGATGTGTTGACTGCAAATCAGGCTCATAAGAATAGGGTTAAAATTCAATATGATAAAGCGGTCAAACCTCGGGTTTTCTCTGAGGGGGAACTTGTCTTGCTCTGGGATCAAGATAAAGAGCCTCTGGGGGCAGGAAAAATCAAGGGTATGTGGTTGGGACCCTATGTTGTGTCTAAATTTTTGAGTAAAGGTGCATATGAATTAGTGGATTATGATGGGAATAAGCTGTCTGATCCTAGAAATGGGCTCTACCTGAAGAAGTACTATACTTAGGCTTAGCACTTTTTCTTGTATATTAATGTATGTATTTTTATGTACATTAGGTTGTCAGTTTCGTTTTTTATACTATCTGCTGGTTGTTGCAGATGTCTTCCGAAATGTATGTAGTTTTTGCTGATGGCGCCAGCCGTCACACTTGTAACCTGGCTTCGGCAGCATGGGTTATCTATTCCCCTTCAGGACAGCTTGTTGCCGCGGGTGGCTCTTGTCTAGGTCCTGCTTCCAATAATGTTGCTGAGTATAGGGCTGTAATTGAGCTCCTATGGGATGCTTTGTCACGAGGCATCACCCAGCTTGAAGTCCATTTGGATTCTCAGTTGGTTGTTTCCCAACTCAATCGAGCTTATCAGGTGCGTAATCCTACATTGTTACATCAGTTCATGCAAATTCGTTTACTGGAAAGACATTTTGAAGTTATTACTTTTAATCACATTCCACGAAACCAAAATTCATTAACTGATGCATATGCTAATTATATTTTGGACTGGCATCTCACACACATTTTATAAAATATACAGCAAATACATAAGAAACATTTGTAAATAAGCTGACAACCAAACACAAATATATATATATATATGTAAATATCTGTCATAGATAGGTCAAGTCTGATCCGTAGATCTCATCATGTACAAAATATACAAAAAGTGGATCATCATCCATCAAAATGCCCTAAAACTAAGCCTGCCCACCATGGCCACTGGGACCTCCTTGGTCCCCATGATCTCTGTGCCCCCTGGCTTCCTCAGCCTCCTCGGCTTTGGCAGCCTCCACCGCATCCCTGTATACACATACTGCTCTAGCTGCCCGTCTGAAAAGACGTAGACAGGCCGGTGGAACCCCAACTACTGACTCCTGCATAGCTACAGGGAGATGCTCTATCCGTATCGTAGGTACTCGCTCGGTCAGCCTTCCTAGCTTCACCTTGAGTACTCTGATCAATCCTGGGTCTTCCCCTACAACAGGACGTACGAAGGTACGTGGGTGCCCTTCAGGGCGGACTGGTCCAATATCTGCATTTTGACACATAAATAGGGTTTAGACTTGTGCATATGTATATATCCTATCATTTGAAAATCCATAAAAATTTGATAATGATAAAAAATAAAAAATACTTACCCATCTCTCCCCATGCTCCTCCTGGAGGGAGGACTAGGTCGGGATCACCTCGGAAATCTAACCTGGCGTATGGAAACTGCTCCAACACCAGCACCTGTCGTTCCCACCATGTATAGAAATCATCATCATACATGCTATGTACTACATCTCCTCCTCCTTGATGGAGGAAGATATCTCCCCATCGGCTCAACCTCGGCTGCTGTGGATGACGGACCTGTAATGGTATAGCAAGGCTCATAGCTGGCACCCTCTCAAAGAAGAACGCTACCAGTATACTAGCATAGCCAAAGTTCTTCCATCTGCCCCTCCTACAATCGGATAATTGCCTCTTCATGATGGGGGCAATTCCCGTGCACCAATCAAAGAGAGTGCCTCTAAAGCAGTTCACCACCACTCTCATCTGAGTCCTGGTGGCCATGTGTAATCCTGTTGACCCTGAAAGTCTGACATAGTACTGGCCAATACCTAAAGTGTAAGATCCTGAATATTTGTAATGAGAATGATGCTACCTTTCTTTTGAGTACCAGGCCTGCAGAATATATCGACATAGTTCTGGACACTCAAGGGGTCTCCACCCCTGCCAGTTCCTTCCAGGTTCATCGGTGCTCCCCGATGTGACAACCCAGTTATGAAGTAGATGTCTTGTGTGGTAAGCTCCAAAGTCTCACCTTGGATATTGAACATCCCCATGTCATGGTCCCAATAATGGACTAAGAACTCTAATATGCGGACATTGGCCCGCATGGGCGATGTGCAAAAGAACTTGAGAAGCCCACTAGTCCTCAATTCTTGGATAGTAGGCGGGCTTTGGAGAGCCACTTGATCCATAGCTTCATGTTCCCTCTCTCTCCACTCCAGCACCATGTTTTTCCTGACAAAAACATACAATTTGATTCAGTATTCCATAATAAAATTTAAAAAATTTTAACTATTTTTTAAACATTTGACCTATCACGCAGCATTCGCGACTGTCCATTGGGACAAGTCGCGAGCCATTCGTGACTTTCCTATTCAACAACTCGCGAATGGAACTCGTATTCATGACTATTAAGCTTAGCAACCCGCGAATA
This sequence comes from Pseudotsuga menziesii, assembly GCA_001517045.1. NCBI lineage: Eukaryota > Viridiplantae > Streptophyta > Pinopsida > Pinales > Pinaceae > Pseudotsuga > Pseudotsuga menziesii. Next base: position 901,049 of record LPNX010218334.1, on the reverse strand, counting down.
CATTTTGCCACATTTTAGGTTGATGAAAAATACTGAATTAACCCCTAAATTCAAATTTTGTTTGGATCAAATTGAAGAGCTAAGGGTGTAGATTTACCTGAAGCTGATGGTTTCTGAATCTGACGGTCCAATTGTCCACAGCGATCAATCAAAGATAGAGGGTAAAATTTCCTTTTTGGTTCAAAAAGTGCAAATGGTATGAAATGTTTTTATTTTCAAACTATTTATAGAAATAAAATTTCGTAAAGTGGGTCTTTTTATATAGTTTGAAATGTCCGTTGATTAATATCATCCTCTTTTTGCCTTGGAACAGGTTTACCAACTTTTACAAAGTGTTGATGCTTATATAGGGTGGTTTTTTCTCTTTCCAACACATGTTGGCATCTTATCACTCCACATTAACCTTAGTAATCAACATTTTTGCCACGGACTATGGTATCTTAGGCCATTAGTCCCTTGTCTCTACCATTGTTCTTCCGTGGCTAGGATCCCTTTTCATGAGTATCATTCTTATATGCCATTGCCATCCTTTGGTACTCATTTCCGTCACTGTTTCAGGCCCTGGGGTTTCCTCATAGATATTTTTCATGCCAAATAGGGCTTCTTATGAATCTCTTTTTACAAGCTATCCCTTTATAGGACTCCCCAACCTTATGGAGTTTCTTTAGGCCCAGGTCTGACTCCTTCAAAACAGACTTGGCTGCCGAGTTATCTCGTCCGTTCAAGCTCGTTAAGAATATGTGAACGGGCATCCGCATTGGTGGTAGGTTATCTCTTTCTCGGACCATGCGGAATAATATGAGAAAGGTTCACTCTCTTTTCTTCGGAATTGAGAAGAGTATTCTCAGGTATAGGTTTATCACTTTTCCGAACCTGAGGGACTAAATTTACGAAAAGGAACACCTGCTTTGAGCTTAGTTTTCTCTTTTTCGTGCTCTGGACCCAAACATGAAAAAGATTCCGAGGGTACTTTGTGTCTTTGTCATGCTCGTTAAACACTAAAGAACAAAGCAACGAGTTTATTGTTGTAAGCCCCATTTCTCATAACCAAATGGATCTTTCTGAGTGATCTTGCTTTCCTTCACACTCATAAAAATCAAGCTATTTTATGCTGTTTTGGAAGGAGCGTTGGGTAGGTGGTAATTTAACCTTTTTTGGACCTCCCCGACTAAGTATGAAAAAGGTTCACCTTTTCTTCTTCGGAAGTTAAGAGAGTTCTTCTGTGGTTTGTTTTATACTTTTTCGGCCTCAAGAGACTAAATTGGACGGAAAACGACCCTCCTGGAGTCTGGCATTTTCAGACTCTCTAAATGTGAAAATACCGCATGAGCATGTACTAGTTCGAGCTCATTAAATCCACGGATCAGTGTATCAAGCATTATTTTCCCATCTCTTCAAGCTTGTTAAAAAATGAAGAGGGAACCGAGTTTACTTTCCTGGACTCGTTAAAACTTAACAGGGAAGGTAAGGAAGAAGTTTTCTCTTATTTTCAGTAATGGTAGCTTGTCATCCTTGAACAGAGCACTCTTTGCTTTCTGATATCCATGTTTCAGTATGCACTTGTGTTCAGCTATCACTTTGAGTTTTGACTCCTCCTCTTGTCCATTATACCTGGGGAATCTGATCATGTCTCCTACATGACAGATAAGTCTAGTTGTTCTATCTATCTGTTGTATGATGCCTTGGGTCATCTCTGTGTCGTGCTCACTATTCAAGGATTATACCTAATGTTTGATCTATCACCTGATCCTATTACTGTTATATCTGTTATCCATTTACTTGTGTTTCCCTTCTTTTCCCCAGTTCTTAGTCACTCTTGTGATCCGTTGGAGGATCCATTGCCTTCCTTATCACAGTATGGTTCCGTTTCAGCACCTCCTGATGATGAAGACCTAGAGTTTTGATGATAGTACCTCTGGATTCACTTTCATCATTGGTGAACTCCTTTGCTTCAGTTGTCAATTATCACTTATTGGTTGACAAACTGTTGAATCCTCTCCATGTTCGACTTCAGCTTACCCTTATTCACATGGCTTGGATTGTACTGGTTCTTTGGGATCATTTATGAAGACCTTAGTCCCTCACTTTGGACTAAGTTGCACAAGACCATGTTCTATGCTAATATCCAGCTCCCAGATCTTTGAAGACTCATCATTATTGTATTGTGTCTTCGATCCACCTTTGTAATATACGTGGTTTCTACCCGTATCATATGATGTAATCAGATATTGTAAAGGAGCTAGTGTTCCAGTATATTGAACATAGTATCCTCAGATGTAACTTTGTATATCACATTATTATGTATTTGTTTCAGGTACTCTCTCTGCTCCATTGGATTTCTGAGTTTCTCTAGAGTTAAAGATTATAATGTATTTCGGCCATCGTTTCCGTCTGACCTCACACATTAGGGGGCATCTGTTATACACCTGAGTGGCACCTCTCCATCCAAGTGCTGATATCCCTCATGTCGGCACACAAAAGGACACTTATGGATAGAGGTTTTCCCTTAACACTATAGCTTGGCTTGTCATGAAATACATTCTACCTTCATCCAGCTAGTTACTTTGGCATTTAGCCATGTTGGGATGTATTCGCGACTCTCTTTATAGACAACTCGCGAGTCTCCTTCACAGCAAGTCGTGAATCCTTGTACTCGCGGGTTGTGCTTATACATAGTTGCGAGTCGTTCGTGGGTTGCTCTACTACATACCCGCGAATGTGCTTCTTAACATAAAAACACAAAATCACGCGCTAATGGGAGTTTAGTTAAGTCATTTTACTTAATCTCCCTAACTGCTACAACTTCCCCAACCTTCGAGAACTGCCTTATTTCACCCATATAAATACAGGCCTTGGGGAAGGTTGTGGGGACTTACACTTGGGAGCAAAGTTATGCTGGTGGATTGTTTACAGAAGTCTTTGGAGTAGTGAAACTCAGAATCCTTTGGTGACAGAGGAGTCCTTGTCTCAGAAGTTTGGTTGTACTCTGAACTTTCTCATTATTGATAATAAAGAGATTACTTCTTCGACATGTGTCTCATATATTTTAGTTTGATAATTGTTTATGTTACAGTATGTCATATTTGATTTATCTAACCTGCTAACATATATATATGAATCATACTATATCTAGAATATTGTCTCTGAACAGGTGAAAGAGGAGTGAGCCTTGAAGACTTTGGAAGTGGAGCAGATTGAAAGAGGACTAGCAAGGATCGAACGTCGTTTAACAAGTAAGTTTTTCTAACCCTCCTATTTCCTATTCTGCACTTTAGAAGTCAATTGTATACAAGTGTTTGAGTATGTTGGTAACCCTCGACCTACGATTATTAGGTGCATAATCCCTTACAACACTTATGTCGTCAAATGTGTGTTAGAGAAGGGCACTTATGAGTTAGTATATTATGAGGGAAAGGCCTTGGCGAAGCCTAGAAATGGGCTCTATCTCAAGAAGTACTATGCATGATTCTCAGCCAAGGCTGGTTATTGTATATTATTGTATAGTTTTGCATAGTTAGGTATTTTTCTTATCGTGATTGGGTTTGTGATTAGTTTCCGTTTCTTTTGGCAGATTTCAATGGAATCTTCCACCTACATAGGATTCACGGATGGTGCGAGCCATCACACTCAACATTTAGCCTCTGCTGCTTGGGTGATTTATACTCCTATGGGTCAGGTACTATCTTCAGGAGGCATATGTTTGCGGCCATCTTCAACAAATGTTGCTGAATATAGTGCCGTTATTGAGCTTCTACGGGATGTCATTTCACATGGCGTTCTCTCTCTTGAGGTACGTCTTGATTCGGAGTTAGTAGTGTCACAGCTTAATGGTTTGTACCATGTTAGAGATCCGATGTTATTAAGAAGATTCTTACGTGTGAGATTATTAGAACGGAAATTTGACAATATAACATACATACATATTCCAAGAATTAATAATCAAGTTGCTGAATCATATGCTAACTACATGTTAGATTGGCATTTGTTTCATACATAATAAACTAATCACAAACACAAATTTTTACACATGTAAATAAATAAACCGATCACCATAAAATTTTATATAAACATCCAAAATGTGGTAATACATAGTGTCATGATACAAAAATGGGGCTCTCGAGCCACCAAGATATAATACATGGTAGTACAAAATATATAACTCCCAGGTATCTAAGCTTGTGGAGGAGGAGGAGGGTTGTGATCATGGAAGGTCACTACGGCTCTAGCTAGCCATTGGAATAATCGCACCCATGCTCGTGGTACACCCACCACCTAGCGCTACATAGCCTCAGGCAAGTCCTTGACTTGCACCATGGGAACCCTGTGTGTTAGCCTCACAAAATTGGTATGAATTCTCTAGAGCATCCGCTCTGGATCCACACCCATGATATCATCTCCTCTTCCCCTCCATCTGTGACGAGGGAAGCCTTCAAGCTGCCATGGTCCCACATCTGCATGCAAATGGTAGGTGTCACTATGTATTGTCACACAAAAATATGTCTTTTGATTCCATATAATCAGAAAACACAAAAAATTAAATAAATCAAAAAATTAAAAGAAAGGGTTGAGATTCGTTACCTATATCACCATATTCCAATCCTAGTGGTAGCGGCATGTCTGGGTCCCCCCGGAAATCAATCCCCGCATAGGGGTAGTCATCTATGGAAACTATCTGTTGTCGCCACCATGGGAAGAAATCAGCTAGATAGGGGTTGGCCAACCTACCTCCCCCTAGTCTACACATCGCATCTACCCAATGCCGTTGGGCCGGATCTCGAACCCCACGAAGAGGAACGTCAACTCTGGGGTTCAATCCTGGAACACGCTCGAAGAAAAATGTGTTCAATATGCTGCTAAACCTGAAGTTCCGCACTCTACCTTCCTTACACTCACTAAGCTGATGTTTCATGTTTCTTAGTAGTGTAGTGCTCCAGTCATAGACCGTGGGTCTCATGCACTCCACTGCATAGAACATCAGAGGTCGAGAGGCTTGGTGGAGTGATGCCAAACCTGCTATCTTACCCAATGTCAATATAATGTCCTTTAGGCCCAACACCTATATAGAGTTGGTCGGGACCTGACTCCCCACCTTCTTTGTGTTTGGATAGTAGTACACTGCAATGTACTCATCTATAGTCAGGCCACTTCTGGGCCCACCACGAGAACGAAGGTTCACAACTTCCCCCCGTTGGGAAAGTCCAGTAATAAAGTATATGTCCTCCACCTCTATAGTGAGGGACATGCCATCTATCTGGAAGGACTCAGAGTCTGGATCCCAGTAATCCACCAGCATCCGCAATAGTCTTGGTTTGGCCCTCAAGCCACCAAGACACCAAAACTTATAGAATCCACATGCACATAGAGCTTGTTGAGCCATTAGATCGGCCCTTACTTCCTCCTCTACCTCACCATGTTCATGCTCTCTCCATTCTAGGACCATCCTACACAAAAAATTACAAGTTTTCCCATTAGATTACTTAAAAAACCTCATGCGCGGCCTCATACATGACTGTTTGCCAAACAACCGCATATGTACACAACTGTGGGGGCATTTTCTGCATATATACAACCCTATACGCGAAAAAACCATCAATTTCCGCATGGGCCGCAACACCTTTTTTAGCTTGGCCTAGAAACCTCAAATGACCATGGAATTTCATAAAAATTGCATCAAAATGGAAGAGAAGAGCATGGGTAAGTACCTAGAAGAAATGGTAGTGGATTTTGCCGGCTGGATCTTTTGGAATTCGCTGTGGAAAATATGAGCTCAATTGGGTAAAAATTTCAAATGTTTTAGAATATTTTGAATTGTTTACTATTTATAGAAAATTTTCAAAATTTTTGAAAATTTTTACCCCCTTTCCTATAGTTTCAACAATTTCTAATCATTTTGGACCGTTTTTTTACCTAACTCATGATGTAGAAGGCCTTTTTCAATGCCATTTCAACCGTTGGATTGACCCGTTCATACCGATCTCAGGTGTCATGTCTAAACTAGCATATAGGTTAGGTTTCATCACCGTTTGCATTTTGCATGACCTTATGACCGTTTCATCATAGCCTTAGGTACGAACCCACTCTATTATGTCATTGAACCTTCTTGCTATTTTAGAAGTGGCATACTATGAGTGGTAGAGCTTGACTTTACATGGGTACCATAGTTAGAGCCTTATATGCATTTTAGTGCCCATGCTGGCGTTTTGTCCTTTAGGGTGTGGGAGTCCATTGTATAGTACTGCCATGACATTTTGCAAGAGCCTCATACTCCTCTTGATATTTTTCTGGCCTATTCCCCTCAGGACTTCCTTATGTCAAGTTGTAATTGCATTAGCATGATCTTTTCCTACCTTATTGAGCTTTATGTCGGCATTCCTAACATTGTGCTTCAGCCACATAGCCTGAGCTTGTCTCATGTCTAGCCATGCAGAGCCATTTTATATATCCTTTGCAGCTTGATTCCCTTTTTACCGGGAGGGGATTTTTCCCCTGAGTGTCAATATCCTACACATGTGTCCTTGCATTGAGCATAGGTATGTTCCACTGCATGGAACTAGTTTGTTTTCCCCTATGACACTCGTCTACTCCTAGTCTGTAACTATAAAGCAGTTTTATTCTTTTTCAATCTTTTTAAATATTTGAAAAAGTCCAAAAAAATAAAAAAACCAAAAAGCCGTACAAGGAAATATGTTATCTTTGGCAGCTGTCGAGTCATGTCACCTTTGAACAGAGCACTGTATATCACATCCATTGGTTGGGTTTATAGTTTGACTTTAGGAGTTGTACTCATTTATTTGAGTTTATCTCCACCAAATGGTTAAGTTTCCAGTCCCTATGGAGCCTCTGTCGATGGCTCCTGTGTCACAGAGATGTCCCAGTTTGTGTATTGATTCTATGCTTCCTTTAATCAGTCACCATTCGTCGTTATGCTCTTGTTCAAAGGAAGTTGAAACCTAAGCCGACCATTCCTCAGTTATCTTGACTTTGCATGTCGGCCATTCCCGATACAGTTACTGGTTCTTGCACCTTATGATCGAGTCCTTCCACATTATACAACTTTGCTGAGTACCTCGTGTTGGATGATGGGGGATGCCTTAATGCCCTCCTTCCAGCGGATTTCATCCCATCGACTTTAGATCATTTATTTTGGGATTGGAATCTAGAGTCATTTTGAGTGCCTTGAGACTTGCAGTCATCAGTGGCAGGTTCTCTCGCCATCGACAGTCTTTGGGAATACATCAATGTCCCCTGATCGATGGATCCTCTCAAGTGTTCGACCTCAACACATTTATTCACACTTGTTGGTTTGCACTCTAGTACGTTGATTCCCATTTTCATTATTGGTGGGTGATCTCGCGTTTGTTAATGGTATACATTAATGATCGGTAATCAGATGATGGACTACCATGTTCGACCTCAACACCTCTATTCACATAGTAGGACATGTACTCATAGTGGTTTGTGTAGAAGACCTTCCAGATTGGTGGCATCTCTTATATGCTACCTCCTTGATTGTGCCAATGTTCATGAGATTTCAGCTCTTGTGACTTGATTCCAGTATATGTCAGACATTTCCAGCTGTTATGGAGATCTTGATCCATTGTATATCTTCATCCATTATGGAGATCATGACCCTTTGTATATCTTCATCATGGAGATTCTGATCTATGTATATTGTATGTGGCGATGACCACTTATGTGATATCTTGTATCATGCCTATTCATGGCCATTGTACTCTTATGTATCCGAGACTGCTATATGTATTTGTAGTTATGTGCATAGTTGTATCATTGTACTATGTTGATTGGGTGGCTGGTCTTCCATTTGGGATTATTCATTACTCCACTTATGGGATGGACTTATAATGTATTTCGGCCATCTTATAACCCCTATGACCTCACACAATAGGGGGCATTTGTTATAGTTGATTTCACCACTCTAGGTGAATCACACTTTGTATGGCCTTCCCCTGTCCCTCTGCAGACTCCTTAGACCCCTTGGACCATTTTTTGTCCTTTGATGTTTCCTTGACCATCCCTAAAAACATGTGAAAATTTCTATACGTGACTTTTAAACCCTTAATCATGTATATACGTGGGTTTGACCCCTAAAACTGTGTACATCAGGATGCGTGCATAATCCAAATCCTTTTGGAGTTTTCCTTGACATGGATCCAACTCACTTGACTCCTGGCCTTCCCTATGCCTTGAGATCGCTCGGATTCGACCTTTCAGTACCCCTTTGAAAAGATATATAAGGAACTCTATGGTACATTGAAGGCATATGAGAGAATTGAGAACAAAGAAACTATAGTCCATTGTTGTCAGAACTTATGCTTGAGTCTGCATCCCTTTGTCCCTTGGAGCACTGTTGTGTTCTTCCCAAGCTTTCCTTTTGCTTGTGAGCTTGCTATCGAGAGATGGAGGATTGAGATGGTGGAGGCCCAAGTGGGGGATTCAATTTCTCCGATTCATAGACATGCCGATAGAGGTTGTATCTATTGTAATATCTGATTTTATATTAATAGAATTATCTTTTCCTATCCAATAATGTGTGCTTGAATGAGTATTTTATCCATGGATGTTTTCAAATGCTTATACATTGTTGATTATATATGCTAGAATAGATCTAACACCAATATATATAGTATGCTTGTATTGTTTACTTGTTGATGAGGAAGTAATCTATCAATTCAAGCTAAAGTTGGAAAGCTCAACAGGGATCTACTTCAACTGTCCGGAATAAGGTATGAGGTCTGATCCTTTAGTGTTAGATATTTAATTTCTATTGCATATTGGAAAGGATTGATTTCTGGAGTCAAGCTGTCTATTATGGTACCCCAAGCCATAGGAATTTCTCTCCATAGCAAGTGGTTGTTGCCCTATGTAAGGACTATTTGATGGGCCATTGTCCTGTGTCAACTATTTGAATGATTGTTTCCCTATGTGTGTGTTGTTTGAGTGTGCCACTGCTTTGTGTGTGGGATGTTTGAGTTGGACACTTGTTGGTTGTCTTGGTTTAAATATTAAAGTTGATCTTGATGTCTTGACTATTGTATATTCTACTGTACTTGTCTAAAACTATCCTACATAAATTTATCTTTGTCTCTCTCGGGTATTTCCATGCCCTCAGGTAAGGGCCAGGCATGTTCCACCTAGTGACTTGTCTCTAAGAGACAAGGTCTGATCTGAAAGTATTTCTGAGCATAACAAAGGTTCAACTTAGTTCTATTTGTTTTGTTAGTTAAATTAATATACTTTTGTTCATGATTTTATTAGTATTGCTTATGTACTTTTACAATGTGTTTTTGTAGCTATTATAGTTTGTTCCAAATCCTGACTTTAATACAATGATCCTTAAGGGAGTGTTAAAATTGAAAGAGATGAAAATTATATTTTTATTTTTGTCTACTACTGTACTTTTATTTCAATATTATTTGTATTAAAGTACAAGTGTGTTAAGATTTTATCAAAACCCTAAAACTTCAACAATTAGTCTATTTCTACAGCATGACTAATAAGTAATTAGTGTAGGCTCACTAGTCCTTTAGTTTTGTTGCTGGCAGGATGTGATCAATCCTAGATAGTTATTATAATCTATTTACCTAACACGTATATTAAGCACAGCCTTGCACTTATATATATATATATATATATATATAATGGTTGAACATAGAGAAAGAAAGGTTCATGGGATGAAATAACTATGGATATTGAAGGGCCATTCATTGATGGAATGAAACAAAGTATGGTTCCCTCCAGGTAGATATCCAGTTTCTCCAATTGAATAACCAACTTATGCCTGATTATAAATAATGTGTTTTGGAAACTGTAGGTACATTTTTTTATGTGTTGTAGATGATGTATTTGTATAAATTGATGGATACATATGGGGCAAGTATGAGCACAAAAACATGTGCAGATCCTAGTTATTACTTTACTCACGAGGAAGAAAGGAATAATAAAAGCAAGCGGGATAGATTATAGGGTAGGGGTGTGGGGGAGAAGAGGGTGACACCGATTGATAACCATGAAGGAAAAGTGATGGAGAGAAGGATAGAGAGATCTAGGTCCCCAAAGGGAGAGTTAGTAATTGTCGATCGTGTGGGGAAGTGAGTCATGATGATTGATGGAATTTCATGACTTCGAGTTAAAGGGAATATTTGTTTGTGTCAGTTTGAATAAATTTGATTCCATCGTCAGAGCAACAGAGGTAGACAGAGGTAGGTATGCATCCAATAAAGGTGGATACAAATATTTTTCTTGGTAGGTGCTTGACTCACAATGGAGGGAATTATTCCTCCAACCGACTGTTGTATCCATATATTAAAGAAACCTCTTGAATTGGCAAGGAATGAGTACTTGAGAATGAGGCTCCTTGTTCTTCCCATCCCCTAACTAATTGATCGTTGTGAACCAATATAAATAAATACAAAAAATATGACACCGACTTCACTACAACTATGTTTTGTATAAAACCAACTTGAAATTATCGTTGGAAAACAATTTTCCTTATTATAATATTTATGGGAAAAATTAATTAATAACTATCAGGGTTCATACTTCCCCATAAGCAAGAATACCTTGGAGGTAGCGATGCCAATCCATTTATATAACCAGAGAGTTAAAATTCTAAAGCTAAATTGAATTCAACCTCAATTTAGCTTTCTCTCATATCCGTTTTGCTAAAGAGGAAGCCCTAGGTACTCGAAACTTGCTTTAAACTCAATGTATTTAAATGGTAAGATGAAAAGGTCAAATGAAAGTGTTTATCAGTTGCGCTAGAGAGGAAATTGAGACAATTTTGGAGATTCGTAGATGTGCTTCTTATCGAACCCGATCTGAAGTTTTCTCTTGTGTTAAAAGATTGAACTATGGCTCCTCCTCCCTAACTACAGGCCCCTTATAATTGCATCACCTTATGGGTAAAATCTGGGAGAAATCATTTCTTATTTTCATCTTTCTCTCTGAGAGAAAAGTATTACCATAGATACTCAAACGAGTATCCATTGGCATCAAATCGAGTTCCTGACATACCTGAAATATGCATAGTTCAGAACTGGAGAATACAATACAAAAGAGTTCAATTTTGATATAAAAAGGGTCTCATAGCCTACAACACTATAAATAACTAGACTTATGCAAGATTGTATTAGGTTGAAAAAAATGCTCCTAAGTTGTGACAGGAATTCAATCCAGATTCAAGAAGATGATAGTACGTCTAATCACCAACATGAACTATTAGTATATTTATAATTGAGTATATGTGTTTATAGCTCTATAAATGATAGTAAACAGTGGAAGTTCGACCATACCAAGCCCTCCTTGTATAGGAAGAGTGGGCGGAGGTGTGTATGAAAAATTCCATTGGTAATGTAGCAGTCTAATTGTATGGATAAGTGGGGAGGCCATGACCATATAGTGGCAGTTATTCTGGTTAATGCCATTCAATTAACAAAATGAACGGGTTGCATACCTATATATCTGACCCCAAATAGGTAACCTGTCTGGGATTTATTGACCCCATCGCAAGCCTCTACCAGAAGCATGAAAAGGGAGAAAGCATAGAGTTAATAAAAATAAAAATGACATAAATTGTCACTGTTACTAATGACACAGCCGTGATAATTTAAGACACTTATGGAGAGTTGAAGCACCACAACTGAACTATGAATGGTGGAATGGGCTGAAATTCGAAACCCATCAAACCTGTCAACAATGGGGGTTAGTGTTTTCCAAACACCATGGCTAAGGGACAAATCCAGGGTAACCGGTTCAGGTACTAACCCTCTTCCCACTTTCAATCTTTGGACAGTCTGCAATGCGGATCGATTAGGACAAACCCCTAAGTGTTTGCTACCAAACCCTAGAAAGATCACGGGAAGACCTATTGACCTTCGTGGTAAAACAGGTGCATATGAAAAAAAGTTATAGCTTTTCAAATTTACCAATGACTATTTTACAATTGCATAATGTTTCACGTAGAGGAATTTTAATTAGGCCACCAATGAGTTAGAAGAGATATTTGGAATCCTAGCTCCGAACCTAACTATGAGCATAGTTAGGAATCTCTTATCCATTAATTTTGAAATCAAGTAGACTTTATGCTTCGTGGGAATAATAAAAGCGCACATTAAGTATTTAAGCTTTTTTAAGTAAATAATGATGTATTTAGTAATGAAAATAAATAAATAAATAATTTGATACATTTAAGATATATGTCTTTTTGGTGTACTGTTGATGCATGAAATTCTACAGTTTAATCAAATCAAAGTCCTTTTAACACCCTAGGAGATTTGGACAATTCCCAATCCCATAAACAAAAAGGAGTGATTACATCATGACTGATGTCATTTAAATGTTCTCTTTAAAGTAGTGATTACATCATGACCGATGCCCTTTAAAAGTTCTCTTTTCATTTGTTCGAAATTTTCCAAAGATTGCAATAAATTCAACATGTTTTATATTTTACTCAGATGTATCATCAATTTACTACAGGTATAAATCAATGGATGGCCATAATGTTGCAATACAAGGTTGTGAGTTTTAAAGTTTTATCTTTATTTATTTTTAGTCCAAGGTTTATCTTTATATATTTTTAATCCAAGGAAAAACTTGTAAGATCTACTTTCTTCCCCAAAATATTTAGGTGGAAGAGAACTAAACCAATAGTTGTTGGTAACATAACAAGAATCTCATTCAAGTTGAACTCTACCTTGAAATAGTATATTTGAACCCGTTGGGATTTTAAATTGGAGATGTGAGTGGGACTTGTAAATAGCCTATTTGAACCCATTAGGGTTTTAAATTGGAGGTGGGAGTGGGATTTGTTCCACTTATGTGTACACTGATCAAAACATCATTAAAATAATCTCTCTAAATGAAACCATGCATTTGATCACTAATTTTTCCATCTAAACATGAGATATTAAAAATTCCAAAATTATATAAAAATAATAATCATTTACTTTCTCTTACATGAAAGATTAGGAAGTCCTTGAAAAGTTAAGGTGAAATCCTAACTAATAACAATACACAAGTTAATCGATAGAATGTACCTAGATACAATATATCTTCCTAACAAAGGGGATAACAATGGACATATCGTGTAAAAAGAATATCATTTTTTCAAATTCTTTATGTATATGTTTGATGCCTCCAATGTAAGTAAACTGGAAAAAAATAACACAAAAGAAACTCTAAATCCACATTGTTGACATGTTTCCCTGTTGTCTTGGGATTGCAAGGATCAACCCTCTAAAAAATTACAACCAAGAGAGAATCAACATGGAACTAACATAGTAACACCTAGGTCACAAGCATGGCTCTAGAATCTCATTTTTAATATATGTAGAATTATCATGTAAGAAGAAAGAAAGAATAAGCTACCGGTTTAGAGATAAATTAGCATAGGCATAACATTTTTATAATGAACGAAAATAAGAATTCCCCTTTCACATGTATTGAAGTCCCCCATTGTACATCAAACAAGATTTTTTGCATTTTTCCCACATTGCATCTATATAGAAGATAACTTATTCGATGGACCACCCTAAGCAGGTTGGACTAAGGAAAATATCATTTACTCATTTCCACCCTACCTAGGTCACCTAACTCACAATCTTCAGCCAATGGAAACTCTCATATTTCTCAATATGGTTATAAGGTAGCTGAAGGTTCATTATCTGAATCCTACAAGTTGTGGTGAGCAGTCAAAATCCTACAAGTTGTACAATCCCATTACCAATAAGGTAATCATTATCAAATATGTTTTATTCAAAGAAGAATCATGAGATGAAAGTGTTGATAGATCAATTACAATGGCAATATAGAAATACCTCAAAACAAAGAAGATTCAAAAGAAAAAACACATGCAAATTTGCATAAAATGCTTATTGGAATCCTAATGTATCTCATTCTCACAGCTATTTCAGAATACTCACAAATAAAATGGAGATAAATTAGATGGTCAATACTAGAGATGGGTATTGGACAGAAAGATAATTTTATTTACCTATTACCTATTTGCAATATCATTCTAATGTCGATGAATGTAGCTGCTTCCAAGGGTTTTAGCAACATTAATGATTAAATATGTAGTCTAGAAACCAAAAATCATGGAAAATGATTTAGTATTCCTTGTTAACTAATTATAAACAACCCAAAAAAGAAACAATTTACCTGATTGAACAGAGGCTATGTGCTAGAATATAAGACAAATTCACAAGGCCTTGTAGATTGTCATATGAATTGATATAGGAAGGTTTAACTGAAAAAAAGTTGAAGAATGTTAAGAAAAAACCCTAATTATAAAATGCAATTTCAATTCCCACCCTATCCATCTACCTACAGAGTTTACAAAAAACAATTTGTCCTCTTCTTACATAACCTTGAAAATATTGACGCTTGCAATGCAGCTGGTAATGCCACAGCCGTTGGTCGATATGTGAATGAATGCCCAACCCAATAGTTATGCAGGTCGAAGATAAAATATGAAATATTTTCCTTTTGTAGTGTTTTTTTGCGGCGTTGGATATTAAAGAGGAAAGATGATGAAAGGCATTTTAACTTTTGTCTTGATTTAAGACATTTGAAAAAATAAAAAATAAAATAATTTTAAGACAAAATGATATAATATATGATATGCTATTGTTATTCAGATAGATAATACCATATCTATATGTAATGTACATATAGATATGATATATGATATGCTATTGCTATTTTGTACTATCCTGACCTGCCCTGGAGAAGTGATATCCACGTAACCCTATTTTTTGTATCGATCCACAATTGGTGTATATCCAAAATAGGTAGTGAATAAACCATAATTTCACCAGTTCATAAACTATTCTTTTCACATATGACGCGCTCGATTGTTAAGAAACCAAAACCTCAAGAGTCTCTGAGATTCTCCAATACAACAAAACATTAAATAATGCAACTTCACCAACTTGAAAATTCACAGCGTCAAATCCCACAAAGAAAATACATCATCGTGAGAAAAAGTGGAACCAAATCCATCATATTGTGATATGTTCCTCTACCTCCACCATGATCTATGCATGACACAACTCACACATCACCAATACTCTTTTCAAAAGGTGATTTTCCTTGTATATATCTCTATTTTGCATGAAAGCATATTAGATACAAGCAATCTTGGAACCCTAGGTTTCTTCCAAGTGCAAGACATTTTTGAGTTATGTTTGCATTTGGAAGTTGAGATTCCCCTAAAGATCGATTCAAAATATGAGCTGCATCTAAAGTCCATAAATTTTGATACGTTATTCCATACCAATGTATAGGTTGTTTCTCCATAACATTTTGATACCTGCCTAAAACATGGTTTGGTGCCAAGATATAGGTTGTTTCACCTTAACATTTGACCTTGAGGATCATGGATGAGGTGTGGGGCCTTGATCCACCATAGTTTTGCATGTGAGAGGGATATGGTGCTCATTTAAACCTTTGGGATGCTAAGTGTGGTTCTCATTTCCCATTCAATAGTCCAATGCAAAAATACAAATCCTTACACCAATATTTTCCTCTATGGCTCATGGGCAATGTGTAGGGCCTTAGTTATCACATAAGCACTTCATAGGAAAAATTTAACCTGTAAGAGGAATATGGTGTCCATATCAATATTTGTAACACTATGGATGGTTGTTATGAACCAAGATTTAAATTAAGTTCATTCTAAGTCTCTACCAAATCCTTATAGATCTCATGGTCCATTCATGGTATTCTAGGCCACCACATAGAGATTTTGTAAGGAATATTTAGCATACATTTTAAATATCATATATATAGTCATCATTTTTAGGATTAACAAACTAAGGATGGTTCTAAAGGCCCATTCCTTGGTATAGGTCCACATAAAATCTCACATTACATATTTTCATAAGGATCTCATGGTCTATTTATGGGGCCCCAAACTAACATACATGCCTTCCATAAGGAATTTTGGCTTTTAAGTGTAATATTGTTAGTATTTTGAGGTTTAAAATACCAAGGATGGTTCTCAATACATGTCCCATGGTTTGATGTGAAAATCAATGGTATTAGACCATAACATTTTTTGGGGGGGGGGCTTATAATCCAACTATCAGGCCATAGGCCACTACTAGGGATAAGTCTTTGTTGAAGTGGTGTCTTTGCATGTTAAATTGTAACATTTAGTGTGTGCTAGTAAGTTAGGATAATTAAAGAGTATGGTGCTTGGTGCTTGGTGCAAAGGTTGGACTATGCTCCCAGTGATTGTTTTGTCGATGATTAGATCCAATAACACACTTCATTCTTGCTTCGATTAGATATGTGTGGGACTATGCACTTAGTGATCATAGGGAGATATGCAGTAATTTGATGTTGTTTGTGGACATGAATTCCTTCTACATAAATAAAATATAACATCACTCAAAAATTATATCACATGAATCGTAAGCATTGACATTGATATATCTGACGTTATGTTGGATGTTTTCCAAACACAATTCCTAGCTCTAAATCAAGTGCAATTCCTAATGCGATTCATTTCGAAATTTATGGCATTATTCCAGGATCTATACCTAGCGCTATGTTGGATGTTTTCTAGGCAAAAATCTTGGCTCTATACTTGGCACTATGTTGGATGTTTTCCCTGCCAAACTTCATGGTGCAATTCTTGTCGCTAACCCTGGATTAATATATGGTGCTATCTTATTCATCCGCTATTCAGGACGGTTTTTTGGAGGCTATTCTAGGTGTTATATGAGATTATTTTTTGGACGCTAATTAGGACGTTAACTGGGATGCTAATTGTAATGCTACTTTGGATGCTAATTGGGACGTTAATTGGGTCTATGCTAATTAGTGTCCAAAATAGAACCAACTTTTAAAAGGGACACTAATTGGGATGCTAATTAGGACACTAATTGGGACGCTAATTGAGATTTTAATTGGGATGCTAACTAGGATGCTAATTGGGATGTTAATTGGGATGCTAATTAGCATCCAAAATAGCACCATCTTCTAAAAATGGATGCACATAATGCCATTAATAGCGCCATGCGATGGAAAAGCATCCACTTTGTCCAAAAAATGATGAAAAACACACTAAAATTGATAGTGGACGCTAAAAAGGAAGCTAAAAGAGATGCTAATCATAGGGTTTTGTTTTAGTGATATCTTCTAGGTATATGCTTCTACTAGTTTCTAGTTAAGTGAGACTAACAAATCTAATGAGTTCATAAACCCTAGTTTGTAGTTCTACGTCTAAATATGTGAACCCTAGCTTTTAAGTTTGTGGTTTCTAGTTCAAGAAACCCTAGCTTTCTTGACATTTGTTCTTATAGATTAGGTATATGGTCTAGGTATTTGTAATCCTTATTTTTTAGGTTTGTGGTTTGTAGTTCATGAAACCCTAGTTTTTTTTTCAATTTATGCATGTAGCTTAGTTAGGTTGTTCAAGTATTTCTACATAAGTAAGACTAACATAGCACATGATCTCTATGTATGTGAATTTCTACTTTATAAAACCCTAGTTTGTAGTTATATGTGTAAATTTATAAACCCTAGTTTTTAGGTTTATGGTTTGTAATTCGTGAAACCCTAGTTTTTTTGCTATTTTCTCTTATAGCTTAGGTATATGGTCTAAGTGGTTCTACATAAGAGAAACTAAAATAACACAGAAGAAAAAGCACATGTGAGGAGGTCCAAGACATAAAAATTGTTCTTCCTTGATAAATAAAAAATGAAACAAGTTCATGAATATGTGTCTTCTATAAAAGACACATCATCCTTATTGATCCTTAATTTGGTAGCGACATGTTCTCTTTGGGAGTACAATCATGGTCTGAAGGGTCTTTTTGGATAGCAAGCTCCTTTTATTTCAGAGGATTTTCCTTAGTCATCATCTTGATGGCCTACACAAGTGCATGGTGACCTATCCAAAGGTTTTCACTTAGGATAGCTAACAAAATAAACACCATTAAAGTTTACTTAACAAATTCAACCCAAAATTATCTCAAATTAGCATGCCTAACCAATGATAGATAGGGATCCTCATTCCCATTTCCATGGAATAGAGGTAACTTCGCATTGTCGCCTGCCATACTGGGACTTCTTCCTACAGTCGTTGATCCACTAATATTAGAGTCTTGTTGAAACGTCGAACACGGTGGTGTCTACCTTGTGTTCCTTCCTGAATATGGCACAGTGCATGGAGGTGTGGGTATGTTGTTGCTCTAGGTTGGCCTTTCCTTGGGCTCAGGTATATCCTGGTCATCTCCTTGATCGATGTAGGGTCCCTTTGTTCCATGTGGTATTCCTTGGAAGCCTCGCGTCTCGGTCACATCAAGACTCTCTCCTTTTCTATGCCTCTTCTCTTGCTGAAACCTTTCTCCTCCTCTCGTAAGACCACTTCCTTCCTTAGATTCCCTCACAGTCTCGTCATAACTTCCATCCATCTACCCCGTATCATTCCATCCAACCCTCGTCTCCATGATACCTGTAGTCTCTACACACCAGAGTTATACTACTAGAGGTGCATCTTCAATATGCATTTTTTTGTAGATAAAAATCTTAATGGACAATTGAAAAGACAACAAGAACCTACCCATTGGTCCCTTGAAAAAATCCCTTTCTGCTTCACTATAAGATTTAGTTGTGTTGATTGTGAACTCAGTGATATATCTTTCCAAGATACTATTAATCCAGAATTCAACAACCCTTGATGCTCTGTTGTTTACCTCCTGCAACTCATGGATCAATTTTGGGGTTTAGGACATTGGCTCACCTCCTTGGAAATTCATCTTATGATAGGAAATCATGCAAACCACTCATACAAGATGATCAAAAATTCAGAGAAAAAGTACTCGTGTGGATCATCATGCATATACTTAGCTAGCCACCTATCTGTCATCAGTCCAGGGTTCTGGTTTTCTTTCTTAGCAGAATCCCGTATCTTTTGGTCAAACCAATATTTGATTTCAGGTCTTGTCGGATGCCACAACATGTCCTCCCTCCTCTTCGCACTAAGGTCCCGGCAATGGAACCATTGTTGACACAAAACCAGTCGAGAGGGGTCCACTCTTTTTCAACACCCAAACCACCGCAATCTCCCTGAGCATCGACCCAGACAAGTTTTACCCCATCCAGCAACACCTGCAGAGCCAATGAAGTCTCACCTGAGATGTTCGAGGGAGAGCTGACAGAACCAAGTTTCCATAGTATGAAGGAGGACCATGTGTCTCTTTATTAACTTAGCAAAAAATTTATTCCATAGATCTAACCATTCAATTTATGCATTAACAGAATTATATCATCATTCAACAGAGCTCATTATCATACCGTAATTTTAGCAAAACCATCAATGCTTGAAACATTGCATCATTCACATATCCATATCGCAAATACACATTTCATTCATATTTGGATTGCAGAAAACAGGAAAATAGGAAAAGACACAATGATTCTGCTCAACTTCCATCATGTCATATTAGTCTTCGCAACAAAATACAGAGTCTCCAACACAGTTCTCTAGCTCACATACACATATCAAACTTAGAAGAGTGCACAAGAACTAAAAAGTGTCCAAGAGTAAAAAACATGGAACCCTTAACACTTACAACTCTACATCTACATATAGGCTTGCCCATTTACAATGATGTCCCACTTAACCAACTTCCTAACTACTTATTAATCAAAACTACAAAATAATGACCACAATCCACATAATGTGGTCCAAACTACAAAATATGACCAAAAATACATAAAATATTATAATTTCATCTTGCATGTCGATTTCCACCTTATGCAACATCTTTGACCTTGCGCATCATCCATGATGTTGTACAGTTATCTTACCCCAAAACTTCTTGCCAACAATCTAGCCTTGTGAGACAAATATTGAGAGATCCATCTCTGGAGAGAAAGAAGCCAGCTTTCTTTCCTAAAGATTGTTTTTGTATTTAACTTGGGGTTTATCCTTTTACAACCAGGGGTATATTCTGAGTGATAACAAGCAGGATTGTTGAGATAGATGTAATGGATATTTATCATGACAACCAGAGTTACATCAAGGTAACATAGAACCTAGTTTTTCATGATAATTCAAATCATATAGAGATAAAGTATCATTACATCCAGGATATGGTGCAAAGAAGAGATGTGAAAATCCAATATATTATTCCTATAGAGCAACAAGTTGTTGATGTGTTGACTAATCCTTTCTCTCTTGTAAAGTTTGAACACTTTCAAGACAATCTTGGTGTAGTTCGAAAGGACCTCCATGGAAAGAGGGAGTGATGATGAGATTATTATTTATGAGATGACAGTGATGGTTGTGTAGAAAAGGCCAGTGTGCGTGCAGATGTTGGTGAGATCCGACATTCACTTGTGGAAGATAGTATCCTCTCTTAAGGATGGTGCAATATACAATAACACTCTATTGAGAATGGTCCTAGAACTGACAGGATGAAGATGGTATATGATGATAGTACTATATTCTGGAGAGTGATCCTACATTCACTTGAAGGATGTTGTCATAGACAAGAAAACTCTCTTGAGAGTGGTCCTAGAATTGACAGGATGAGGATGGTCTATGATAATAGTACTCTCTTCTAAAGAGTGATCCCAGATTCACTTGTAGGATGGTTTCATAGACAAGAACACTCTCTTGAGAGTGGTCCTAGCACTGATTGGATGAGGATAGTATATGATGATAGTACTCTCTTCTAGAGAGTGATCCTAAATTCACTTGTAGGATGGTGATGTAGACAAAAACACTCTCTTGAGAGCGGTCCTAGCACTGGCAAGATGAGGATGGTATATGATGACAATACTCTCATATGTTGAGTGGTCCTACATTTAATTACAGATGGGACCTGCATTCAGTTGCAGACAATGGTATCCTCTTTGAGGATGATCCTATGGAGAAGAAAAATATCGTGTGAGTGGTCCTAGCACTGATAGGTTGAGGATGGTCCTACGATAGATAGTACTCTCATATGTTGAGGGTTCATGCATTTAGTTGTGGACGACACATGGATTCAGTTGAAGAAAATAGTATCCTCTCTGAGGATGGTCCCGTAGATAAGAACACTCTCTTGATATTATTCCTAGCACTGATAGGCTAAGGATGGTCTACAATGATAATACTCTCGTATGGAGAGTGGTCCTGCATTCACTTGTGGGTGAGTTCCTAATGATGATGTTCCAGCATTTAATTATGTTATGGGTGATTTAGCTCAGTATTTATATACTGATAGTGTAGGTGATGCTTGAGATAATGATTCTTGAGATGATAGCATAGATGATTATCGAGATGATTCTAGAGATGATGATGCTCGATATGATGCCAGAGATGATGATGCTCGAGATGATGCTAGATATGATGATGCTTGAGATGATGCCAGAGATGATGATGCTTGAGATGATGCTAGAGATGATGATGCTTGAGATGATTCCAGAGATAATGATAGAGATGTATGTGATGATGAAGTTCCATGGATGATGATGTTTTTTATGTAATTGTGAAAACTTCCTATGACATATAGATTCACCAGTCATTTGTATAGACATGTTGTTTTATTGTAAAATATCTTCCTTGTTAAGAGGGAGTGTTAAATAAATATAACTACAGAAGGTATTCTATGTTTTATTATTATTGTTATTACCCTTTTCGGAGATGTTGTTCCTTCGATTAGGGATGGCATTGACGTATTTGGCCATGTAAAGTATTGAGGTAAAAACTTCGTTGTAAGTTGAGTCAGTAGTACTCACTAAAGTATAATTAAAATGTATTTTAAAGAATTCCAAGGAAAGTTGGACCTGGAAGCAAGGCGAAGTCAGCCCAGTTATGTTATTAGGCCTCTTAGTTGATTTATATAAATAGGAGAGGTGCCTCCCTCATTTGGACAAGCAGAAAAATCAGCAGTTGCGCTAGAGAGAGAAAAAGCAGTCCATCTGGGAGAGAGGAAGTAGTCCATGCTTATTATTGGGGTCTTACACTATACCTAGTTGAAGTCTATCAGTGAGGAAGTTTTGTTGGGTTATCTCCCCCAAGAGGGTTTCCCAGGAAAAATCTCTGTGTTCTTTTGTGTGGTTGTGCTTGTCTTTCTTTCAGTGATCCTTTTGTATACGGTTATGATGTTATGATGCTAAATTTTATTGGATATTTTATAATTATTTAAAACTTAACAAATTTTCCTCAAGGTTTCAGACACCACAATAGCTTCACATGAAACTGTAATAGCAACCAATAAGTATCATCCAGTAAATTGGTAAATGCATGTGATTAGTAACAACATATCATTGTAATAATAGGAAATTGTAACAACAATCAAATAGTAAAAATCATTAACTGGTAACAACAATCAATCAATTGTAATAGCTAGCGATTGGTAACATCAGAAAATTCCTCAAACATGTTCAAATTCTCTAGTCTCACGTTCCATTTTCTTATCTTCCCATCTCTTTCCTTGCCCACCAAAAAAATCCTAGCTCATTTTTCCTCAATATCTCAAGTGATGTGAGTGTCTTCCTTGGTATCCCACGTGGTTTTTCCCCAAGGAACCACATTACCCTCCTCATAATTAATCACAAAACTTAATTAAAATTTATTAAGTTTACCCAAATTTAAATTAATAATATTTAATATTTAAACACTCCACTTTTTGGTTTGGATTAGGAACATGGGTTTTAGGGATTTTAACATAAGGTTTAGAAAAAAAATTGGCCAAGGTAACAATGTACAAGGGTAAACCTTATGCCCTCACTACCCTCGGTTAATATCTTGATCTACTCTTCAACGTTTTTCCTCATCACACATCCAACTATAATTTTATATTAAAATGATAAACATGTTATGTATAGGCTTCATAGAAAATATGTTTACAATGAAATATCTATTATAATATATGGGCCCCTGGATGTGGCTGTGAATCATGCCAACATGGACTTGGGGGAGGTTGACGAGGCGTTCCCCACCCAAGCTTAACCCACCGACTATGCTGCCACTGTAGGCCTTTAATGCCACAGGAGACGTGGTTGTATCTTGGTCAATCAATGAGACTAGGCCATCTCATCACTGCCTCAGTGCCATAATAATCCTCTTGGAAATATAAATTCACACAAGCACCATTCAATATGGAAGATGTCGACCGTTGGGTTTTACCTGCTCTCCATTGTGGCTCTACGCTCCATAGCGGCTCTCCATTGCCCTATGCGCCATTATTTCTCTATGTTCCAGTGTTTCTCTCCTTTGTACCATTGTTGCTTTTCATTCTAGTGCTACTCTCCTTTTCTTTGTGCTCCATTGTTACACGCCATTGTTGCTCTGCACTCAAGTGTTTCTCTCCATTTCCCAGGTCCATCTTCCTAGAACCTAGCTCAGGTTTTCCTCCACCTTGCTCCGCTCTTTGTAATCCTCTAGTCATGCCTAGAAGACAAAGATGAACTTCTTGCAGGGGGGTTGGCTATAATGCATGGGTAGAAGGCCAAATACCTCTCTCGGCTCAAGCCAGTAACAATGGATTTGACTTGGAAATTCTAAAGGAAATGCATCAAATTGTTTTGGAATGGGAGGATGAATTGTCCATGGCACTCAGGGAAGCTAGAAGAACGGTGTAGAACAGATAGAACTACTAGGTATTTAAAAATTTACTCATGTGCCTGGTCCTTAGATTCAACCCTTTGGTTCCTCCTCCCCCAATGCCTCCTTTTCAACCCCCACCAGCTCCTCCAGCGGCTGCACCACCTGGTCCTCAAATTGCTGCACCACAAGCACCTCCTAGTTCTTTTGTCGCCCCAACCACTACTTCAGCTTCTCTACCCTACTCCATCCTCTCTCCATATTGTCGACCTTCCACCAGCTTTGTGTGCAAGTTTACGTCCAACCCGGTCATTACGAAAAAGAACTCTCTGTTTCCCACCAAAAAACCACCTGCAGGAACCATGGAGGAAGAGAACAACTCCAATGATGAAGATATGGAGACATCCAGTCGAAGTTCAGTGACATCATCAGACGATCCTGCAAAACCAGCATCTTCGGGCTACACTTGTCCTATTGAGGAGGTACCATGGCATAAACCATGAACCGTGGCCTCCATGGCTACGTGTCTATCTGTCTGCATGCAACATGGGTTATGTTCAGGTTTCTCCTTGGCCACATGTTTCTCAACTTGAAAATGTCAGGTTTTTTTTGTTTACTGCACTGTTAACTGGATGGAAATTTTTATTTTCCTCCAAGAACCACAGAGGCTTTTGTTTTTGCTTATTTGGACGACATGTTTTCCCTATGGGAGGGAGGGTTATGTGGATCTATTTTCCTTCCCGAAGGGAGGGCCCAGTCTTACTCTGAAATTCTATATCTGATCCACCTGAGCAGGTCGGTCTGTAACCCTGTATGTACCACTATTTTCTTTTTTTTTAATAGATTAGCTCTCAACTTACAAAAAAAAAATTATAATATATGGGCCAAGGATATTAGAATTCCCCTCCCCTTAGAGTTTACACTGTCCTCGGTGTTTTCCATTGTATAAAAAATATACATATGCAAAAATTACTACAGGGGTATTTACATTGTTGTCCTCATATAAAAATAGATGCAGATATTCTTCCCGCATTAATTCTTACATCTCCCAAGTAGCCTCCTTAAGGATATAATGCGTCCATTGGAATTTTACATGTCTAATGATTTTGTCCCTAAGTATCTTGTTTCTGTGATCCAATATACAAAGTGGTTGAACCTGTAATTCCCTTTCAAGTTCCACCTTCAATATTGAACATATAAGATTGATGATTATCTTTGCAATTATTCAATGTTGTATAAATGTGAGGAACATTTCTAGCAACATAATCAACAGTAGAAAATTCTTTCATGTTATACACACTGGTTCCCTTATGTCTCTTTTTTAGGATACTTGTTTAATAAGTGGTCACCACCACATCTCCCACATTTCCTTTGGGTTTATTTGTCTTACCTCAAGTTTTTCTTGATTGTACAATCAAGCGAATGTTCCTTTGGAAGATCGATGTCCTTTCCATTGTTGATGGCCACCAGAATATATTAACTTCATTTTCCAAACAAATAAAGTCCTGCAACAATTTAAGTCTCATCTCATACTATTTATTATGCAATTTGATCATTTCCCCAAGATTTTCTTGGGTCTTTATAATGGCTTGAAGTAGTTCCTTATCTAGGAAAAATAACCTCTTATTAGCCGCCATTCTTAATGTGTATGGTTGTTCACACTTTTCCCCACTAGTAGAACTTTCTTTACTTCTTTCATAACTGCAACCACTTTGGTTCGAAGCTTATATGTGAAATCCAGCAATATAAATATCATTATGCAAAATATGAACACATGTAGGAAAATTAGTCATTTTATCTACTTAAATGACCATGAATTTTCAAACTTTGTTTGGAAAGAATTCGTGCATTCCATGCATAATCCAGTATATGCATATAGATGATTTCATTTATCTTCATTTCTATAATAGATTTATAATTATTTCAGCATTCAATGTTTATTTCAAGCAAAAATAAACATAATAATTTTCAGCTATAACAAACACTTCAACATCTTTCTTTTCCTAGAAAGTAATAACAAATTTTAAAAGGAAAGAGTAATAGTTTCCCCTTCTTAGTCTTCTCCCAATTCTGAAGCTCCACAATTGTGTATTTATTTCTCCTTGGTGTCCTTCTCTTTGAAATGCAGATGCTTGGTTTGCATAATTTAGGAGGAGGCACATTCTCATAATACTTGGCTTGCATTGTCTTAAAGGGAGGAAATACATCCTCAATGCAATCTATTGAAGGACAATCATCCTTGGTTGCGTTATCTTCAAACATAGGAAACATGTCGTCAACGCAATCTGCCAAAGGATACCTGTCCTTGGATTGCATTGTCTTCAAACAGAGGAAACATTTCCTCAATGCAGTCTTCCAAAGGATACTTGTCCTTGGCTTGCATTGTCTTCAAATAGAGGAAACACGTCCTCAATTCAATATGTCGAAGGATACTCATCCTTGGATTGCATATTCTTCTTATTCTTTATCTTTTCTCTCTTTCTTCACTTCTCATCTCCAATATGCAAGTGATACCAACTTGCATATTTTAGTAACTAAGCAAACACCAAGTGACTTTCCAGGCTCATCATATCATATATTTATCAAAATGTATTATCATATAACTAGAAGCATATTATTAAGTAAAAATACTTCTCGACATTGAAACACCAGGAATGTGTCCATTCCCTTGGAATGCAATGTCAGAAACCACAACATAGCTCAACACCAAGAATGCATGCATTTCTTTATTATACATATCATGTGGGTGGTAATTATATATTATTCATATTTTCAAAATAAACACAGCTTCTAAATATCATCTCTTATAAAATTATTTCCAATAATAAAATTCAGGATAGGGTAAAGACTACTCCCTTCTTTCTTAAGGATTCAACAATATAATTCTTTATTTGTACCACACTTATTCAATCAATCATGAAGAAAAACTTCTTGGATGAATCCATAGAACTCTAATTCTCTACACTACTTACAAGTAATAGCATTAGTAAGCATAAATAAATCACTTCACATAACTTCAGTTAACATCCAGTTAACAAGTTATAACCAAATGACATTATTCAACAAGCTAAAATTTAGTTATCCTCCTCATTAGTTAGCAATTTATATCAGTAAATCCAACTTCTCATTCTCAACTTTATTTTTCATTGTTTAACATATGGAAATATTAACAATTCCTATGTCATTTCAAACAAACACACTAGACATGAATTCTCAAATATGAATCCAAAGCAAATCATCTCAATATTCAAATAAAGAAATATCTTTAACTACCACATTCTTCCATCAACATGATGAAGACCTACTTGGCCAATCCCATAGAATTCTAAGATCACAATCTCTTTCTCTGCATGCTTCACAAGAATCAACATTATATATATATCATTACATCATATAAAAAAACCAGTGTTAACATTCACTAACAAGTTATAATCAAACAATAACTTAACTAGATTATAAGTTAACAAGTTTTCTAATTTAACTTCATATTCATATCTTTTACTTTCATCATTAATCATGATTCTAAAATCATGACAGCTCACACAATCATAATAAATAAATATCAAACATTTAATACATCTTAAGAATATAGAACTCAAGCAGTTCATTTCTTTTTTCAAAATTCTTCACACATTTAATAATGTATTCAAATATAATTAATGTTGTAAATACTCTAATTGCCATTAAATATTACATTTCAGTATCTCATAACATAAAACATTTGTGTATATGAAATCAGGCATAGTCCCATCTCAATAATTTATCTAGCTATCCAAAGAGCCTTTAAATGCTACAAATCATACAAGGTTAGAATACCATACATAGCATATCCAAAACCAAATAACTAGAGATAATCTTTAGCTGGAGAGTAGAATTAGAATTAATGTCTCCCTTCAGAAATTTATATTCATCCAGAAAAATTATGATTCAAATTGAGCATATTAATAAGAAAATAATTCGAAAATAAGAAAATAAACTTCACACAATGGATGCATATATAACTTATGCATTTTTCCAACATTTGTCAGACCCACTATGCAACTTTGGAACTAATTTGAAATAGATTACATCATTAGTATATCATGAGTATCTACGCTACTTAATTAATCACTTCAAGCAATAAGCAACAAATGCAACCCAGAAATCAACATGCTCTTCACATATATGAGTATTAACACTTCAAAGTTTTAGCTTCAACTAGCTCGATTACAAATAACTCACTATCCTTCCTGGTTTCCTTCTGACTGCACAACAATGATACACTTCATTGTTCTAGTGCTCATAAATCCACTAAGATTGATATGTGTGTAATTTTCCCTTTTACTAGAGATCATTTATTTCTAAGCAACACATTCCAAAACTCAAAATTTCAATTCTCAACAATACAACTCGCAAATTCAGGGAATTCAAGCATGGAAACAACATATTCTATCGATAAGCATCATCATTTAGACCTATTGGTTATCAAGCATTCAAGCATTCATAAAATCATTGAAAATCACTTGGCATTTCCCCATTCCCATTACCAGTTGGAAACTTGAGGAAAATTGAACGTACAAAATTACAAATGAAGTAGAAAACCATAAGGCTTGGTTAACATGTCTACAACTAGAAAACCAATCAACCTTCTTAGGAGTTTAACATAAATTCTTAAGCACTTCACTCAATGCCATATATTATGTGATATATGATAGTTACCAAGTTCAACCATATTTATGCCAAATAATATATTCCCCCTTCCCTAGTTTCCTTTGACAAAATAACAGGAGACACGTCTCTTTTTCTAGTATAAGGAACTCCATATGGTTCGATGCATGCATCGTTCACTAGCCGATGAACAACTCTTGTTTTGACAACAATAACCAGCACTCGGTAGATAACAATTTTCTAGCTCAAAAACACAATTATATAACAACCAAAGACATTTTACAAAAACAATGACAATACACAATAATCATAGATCACAATGGGTTTTTAGCCAAGGAACAATTAAGAAAGGATCCATCACCATGAACAATCAAGACAACTTTCCACTAGAGAATTTATTCAGCAACTAAGTCTCATACAATTTAGGATTTATGGATAAATCCCTTATACAATCATTGCCATACTGTTAATCAGAAACATACATAATCAAACAACAATTTTCCACTTAAGAAAATCATCTTTCGGGTTATAAATAGCTTCATAGCTTCACACTCTTGAGGAGAACAACAATCTTATATTTGCAATTAAAATTCCATCTTACAGTTACCTGTACAAACATGAACCCCTACTACGTATTTATATAATAGATATAAAAGTTGGGAATGCAAATAACATTCCAGCAAGGGTTCAAACTCTTGCTTGTCCTCTTCTTGCAGATCTTATTTCATAATTCATAGCTCATAATTTATATTTATATTTAGTAACATATTACAAAAATAAAAATATCTTAAACTTCAATACGTATGTATATACTTATATATATGTTAAAATATCATAAAGTTCAAACAAAATGTATGATCATGTTCCTAGATTATTCATACATCTTGTTTCACCAAGATTAACCAGATGGAAACTAAGTTAATCCATCCTTCCTCATTCAAGAACAATACAAGGTTTGCAAAAAAAAAAAAAAAACTCCAAATATGAGAGTCATAACCTTAGCTACTCAAGACTTGTTAGATTTTTATCATTCAAGCTAGCATTATGATCTTAGGATCTTATCTAAGAGAATAACATGCACAGCAATAAAACACAAGAGACAATGAACACAAAGATTTTCCTCTAGGAAACCATAAAGGAGAAAACCCTGTAACTTCCTCAGAGATAGAATCAGCACCAAAATCAAAACCCGAAAACATAAAGATGATCTCCCGACAACAGTAGTCTCTCCCTTGTCCCAACAACTTCTCTCTCACTTATGCGCCCCAATGAGTGAATGTGTGTGTGATAAATACATAGCCTCACTCTCTATTTATATTCTTTCGTTCACTTAAAATACACTCCATCATGTCAGCCTCACTTAACAATTACTTCCTAGAGCCAACATCTCTAGGAGTGTCTAATAACCCTAGTGCCCCACAACTTGTGGGAACTTTGCCCTCTGATCAACAAGGAGGGTTAACATTGACTTAGATGGTGGGGACTAATTCCCCGAATTACAATAACTCACCTAGGGTCGACTTCTCTAGGATAGTCTAATAACCCTAGGGCCCCACAATTGCGGGGACTTTAACACTTGATCAATAAGAGGGTTACCCACAATGAATTTACATGACTTGTTTACATTATTGATTCTCTCGATTGGAACATCAGGGCATGACATGACTCAATTACATTATGGATACTTCTTGAAATAAACATCGGGGTATAATAGATAATATGTAGAAGTGAATACATTCCGAAGTTACAATTACATCAACACTCCCTCTTAACTAGGAAGGTATTCTCTTGACACAATTTATCGGCACAAGTCTTATTCTCTGTATCATCTGAATCATCATCAAGTTCTCATCATCTTCATCTGGATCTGGATCATCATCACTGGATCTAGATCATCATCACTAGATCTGGATCATCACTTGATCTGGATCATCATCACTCGATCTGGATCATCATCATTGGATCTGGATCATCACTCAATCTGGATCATCATCACTGGATCTAGATCATCACTTGATCTAGATCATCACTATGAGATCATCATCATGGGTGCTATCTCATGATTCTTTTTGTCACAGGAAGTTCTACAGAGCTAGCCCTTTTTCATGCTGGTTGTAGGCCTAGCCTCCATGTAGGTCTTTTCCATCACTGATATCTAACCCTAAGCCAGAATTTCCCGCCCAACACTTATATCTGATCATGTAGGAACCAATCCTATAATCACATTAGAAAGGCACGCCCAACACTCCATCTGACATGTGGAAACACATCCCACAACCCTGTTAGAAAGGCCCAGCACTCACATCTGACAACCAATGTCAGAAAGGCTCAACACTTACATTCAACCATGTGAGGAACCAATCCTCCATGTCGAAAGGGATGTACACTTACATCTGACAACCAATGTCAGAAAGGCTCTGCACTTAGAAAGGCTCAGCACTTACATTCGACCATGTGAGGAACCAATACTCCATGCCGAAAGGGTTCTACAGTTACATCTAATCACTGTAGGAACCAATCCTACAATCGCCTTAGAATGGCCCTTAGTCCCAGATTGAGCTTTCCTGGTAACTGACCAGGTGCCTCCATTCCAAGAATGGCATTCAACGCTTATATCTGAACATGTAGGAACCAATCCTATAGTCACATCAGAATGGATCATCACTCATAGCTGACATGCTAGGAACCAATCCTCTCATAATGACAGAATGGATCAGCCTTTACATCTGACCATGGAAGGAACCAATCTTCTCACCATGTCAGAATGGCTCATGGACTCATCACTTCCCTTTGGAGGGAACCTCGATCTAGAGAACACCAATCTTCTCCCTGAAGTACTCAAACTTCACTCTGGCCAATGGATTTGTCAACACATCAGCTATTTATTCATCCGTCACAAGATACTGGAGCTTCACTACTCCTCTTTGCACCATATCCCTGATATAGTGACACTTGATCTTGATATGCTTCGACTTGTCATGGAACATCGGGTTCTTCGACAACTTCACACAACTCTGGTTGTCGCAATGTATAGAAGTAGTATCCAACTAGAGATCAAATAAATCAGGCAGTATCTTCCTCAGCCATACTTCCTCACAACTAGCTGAACAAGTTGTGACATACTCTGCTTCAGCTGTACTCAATGCCACACAAGATTGCTTCCTGCTAAACCAAGAGATCACACCTGATCCCATACTGAAGCAACACCCTGAAGTGCTCTTGCTATTGATGGAAATGCCTACCCAATATGAATCAACATAACCCTCTAGGTTAATCTTCTGATTCACCTCATACTTGAGCCCATAATCAACTGCACCCCTTAAGTACCTTAGAATATGCTTTGCAACAATCAAGTGAACATGTCTCGGATTTGTCAGGAACTGGCTGAAGGTGTTCATAGTAAAGCAAATATCTGGTCTCGTGTTCGTTAGGTACATCAAGGACCCAATCATCTGATGATAAATCATAGCATCAACTACTTTTGATGAAGCATCATACTCCCTCTGTGTTTCATACCATATGCATTCTTTTCGTGAGAAGCCTCGTGCTACAAATCTTTCCTTGTATCCCACGATGTTTCCATCTACTGCATGATGGAACTACGAACTTCCCTTCATGTATCAATACTGCATCCTAGACATCATTCTTCTTGAACTGGTATTCCCTTTCTTCTTGGTTACTTCTTCATGGCTGGAAGGTTCTGCATCAATGATGTTGCTTCATTCGTCATATTATTCTTCATCTTGAACTATCGTCACTTGTTCTTTGGAACAAGTCTCATCCTTCTTTTCTTGTAGGTGATTATGTATGCGATCTTTCCTACAAGTGAAATGCATTAGTTGTATGGTTAGAACATTTCATAAGGTATATTCATAATGAAATTTTTTTTCAATCAAGATATATGATTATGCAACTATTTTAGCCAATACAACATTCATCCATATCTCACGGAAACTTTCTAGATGCCTTCCATCTCTACAAGGACAACATTGAGATTATGCACTAATTCAATATGTCAGCAAAGAGGTTTCATTCTAGATAAACAGAAATGGAGAGTTGTATAGCACCGTGAGCTACTTACCCATCACATGCATATTAGTAGTATACTGTCATTAATGCAAACATTCTATCATGCATAATACATTAACTGAATATAAACAAATGCATAACAAAACAATATCATGAAATGACAATTGAATACTTATCTTTATTTGTTTTGTGGGTAGACTCCTTCTTGAGCCTTCAGCTTCATCATCATCTTCATTCATAATAGCATCATTTCTTATCCAAATTCTAAGGTGGATAAGAGGTTCTTCAAGAGTTGAGTTCTTCATATTCCTCATTGCTTGAGGGATCTTCTTTGAATCGTGAAATCTTTATCTTCAGTTGCTCCCATCTTCTTTTCTCTTATTATGAGTTGAGCTTCTTCTTCTTGTGTGTGCTCTTCCCAGATTCTGATGAAAGTAATCACTTCCTTCTGGCACACATTCCTTGCATGAATGAATCCCATGATCCTGGGAGGCCATTTAAGGTGTCTATCACCACTTCTGCATTCTCCACTTCTTCTTCTACTGCTTCAAGTTGTTCTGCACTCTGGATCTTCACATTCTTCAATTGTTTTCTCAAATCCATCTTCTGATTTATGTTCTTACCTTCAAATATCTTGATCAAGGAATTGAACATCTCTTTCGGTGTCTTTAGGGAAGACACTTGTGGTACAATTTGATCCGTGACTAAATCAACAATGATCTTCTTGGCCTTGACCAAGTTCTTCTTGTGTAAGGCTTTGAGCCTCATATCCCTCTGGAATTGGAACCTCTCTACTTATGTAGGTATCAAATTTATTTTCTTCACAGAGATCATATATTTCCATTCTTGGAAGTTGTCAACTTCACCAAGCTTATCAACAAGTTTATGTGATAGATCACTTTGAAATTAGAACCTCAAATGAAAATATGACTGGGTTCCGTCTTGGTTCTGGAGCTGGCTGATCAAGGGTTTGTAAGAGAAACCCTAATTTTCAAAACTTGGAATCTTTCAAATATTATTGGATAGAAATATATATCTCTTCAAGGTGATTTTTCCAATGTACTCCTTTTCTAAAAACAGTAGAGGGAATCTCCTGGAACAGGAAGCCCTAGTTTACCAATTTCTTCTACAGAAATTCTTGCTATTGTTTTTGCGGTATCTCCAAAATTACTACTCCTCTATGTCTGAAACTTCTCACTGAGGTATTCTCTCCTATCCCTATTCCAACACCATAGGTTTCATCAGAATTTGTTTCACCAATTGGGACTTATGATCATTTTCCCAAGGTGACCTGTTTAAGGACCCTTCAGCATAACAACTTTGTACGGACTGCCACATGTCATTGTTTCATATTTTGGTTCTGAAACTTGGACCACAGAAATTAAAGTCCATTCCCTTTATGGAACGTCTTCATAAATTTCATTTGGGCCTTTGTTGCTCGAGATATAGAAATTATCCTCAGGTGTCCTATTTAGGGATGAATCCTGGAAGAGGCTAGAACCCTAACTTGGAATGATCATATCTCCTAGAATATAGCGAATATGAGGCTGAATTTTGGTTACAGTCTAAACCATGATTTTATATTCGGTTCGTGAAAGTTTGGGCTCCTGAACCTTCTCCAATATAGAGATATACCGAATGTACCAAAACTCATCAGTTTTAGCATTTAGGGTTTTTCCAGCTCGGGGTCAAACTAGGGTTTGACTTTCCTGGAGTCTTATCCAACCAGAAATCTAGACCCAAGTCTCTAAAATTCGATTTTGATGAGGAGAGAAATACTATGCTAGGATCACTCAAAAATTCCTCTTCTGTAAGAAGCCCTAATTTCCTGCACCAAAAACTGAAAATTATTGGAATCGAATTCCTCTTTGACAGAAAGATGCACCCTTCAATGGAGAGTCATCCTAGCATACTTTTTCTGATGGATTGTGGAAGGATACCCAAAAACTAAGAATCCCTAGCTTATGTAGCTGCACAATCTCTTCTTCTCAGTTTATCTATGATACCATGTTATATTTTTATCAATCAAGCTAGGATTATTATCTTAGGATCTTATCTGAGAGAATAACATGCACAACAATAAAACACAAGAGACAATGAACACAAAGATTTTACTCATGGAAACCATAAAGGAGAAAACCCTATAACTTCCTCAGAGATAGAATCAGCATCAAAAGCAAAACCCGAAAACATAAAGATGATCTCTCGATAACAGTAGTCTCTCTTTTGTGCCAACAACTTCTCTCTCACTCGTGCACCCCAATCAGTGAATGTGTGTGTGATAAATAGAGAGGCTCACTATATATTTATATTTTTTCATTCACTTAAAATCCACTCCATCATGTCGGGCTCACTTAACAATTACTTACTAGAGCCAACATCTCTAGGAGTGTCTAATAACCCTAGTGCCCCACAACTTGTGGGGACTTTTCCCTCTGATCAACAAGGAGGGTTAACCTTGACTTAAATGGTGGGGACTATTTCCCCGACTTACAATAACTCACCTAGGGTTGACTTCTCTAGGCTAGTCTAATAACCCTAGGGCCCCACAACTGCGGGGAATTTAACCCTTGATCAATAAGAGGGTTACCCACAATGACTTTACATGACTTGTTTACATTATTGAATCTCCTGATCAGAACATTGGGGCATGACATGACTCAATTACATTATAGATACTTCCCGGAATAAACATAGGGGTACAATACATAAGATATACAAGTGAGTACATTCTGAAGTTACAATTACATCAACAAGACTAACATTATGAGTTATCCCATTAGGTAATATAATAGATACATTTAAACATTTATTTTTTTTATGAAAGAAAATAGATACCCGATGGGTTCAATAGTTATAGTGGTAGCTCTGATACCAACTTGTAATGCCTC
>LPNX010218334.1:756060-853950 GCA_001517045.1 Pseudotsuga menziesii | reverse complement strand
ACAGAAGCTGAATACAGAGGAGTTGTCAATGCAGCAACTCAGTGTTTATGGTTGCAGGGTTTACTTGGAGAGTGTGGTTTCGAACCTGAGTACTCAAATACCATATACTTTGATAACCAGAGTACCATTTGAATCTATAAAGATAAATTTCAGAAGCAAAGAACCAGACACATTGATATTCACATGCACTACATCAGAGAGCTTGTGCATGATGGCACAATTCACCTACTCTTCTGTTCATCTTCAGAACAAGTAGCTGATATCTTCACCAAATCATTTTGTGAGAAGACCTTCAGCAATCTCAAATCACTGCTGGGGATTGCTGATCATGCTGTCAAAGCATGAGTGGAGACAAGATTCTACAATTTTGTTTTACAGTCCATGTTTAAGGGAGGATTTTCCCAAGTTGGTTTTGCCTCTTTCCTTGGTTCATATGGACTTGCAGTATGTAAAAGGGTGACTAAGCCTTGTTGCTAGGCCCTATATTTTTTATTTATTACTCATAAATTCAGGCTTAAGGGGGGGTGTTAGAATAATCAAACCCATAGTATTACCCACTCAGACATTAATTCATTTATTTTTGTCTTATTTTCCTAGTCCATGAGTCCCACCATGTGCAAGTTGCTAATTGCGTATCCATAGAGGTCAAACTTGCCATATTTGACTGATGTAGTGCTTGGGAAAGCCTTAGGAATCAAATCTACTTTATTCCTGGCCTCCTAGGCACCCTTCTACTTTTTCTGCTTTATTGACTACTTTTTCAGTGTTTTAAGGCACATAGGAAAGCAAGACTAGGTGAGGTGAACTTGTTTTCTTGCCCTTTCATCCTCCACTCTTTCCTCCATGCAAAAGCATGTATGAGCTGCCATTCCACCACTCATTATCTTTCCCATGCGCCCTTTCCAATTCGTGAGCCTCATGACAGATTTGGGATCAGCTTTTTACACCTATGGGGGATTTGCCTATTTTGGGTAAGCCTGCTTTATGCTAGTTTTGGATGCCTCCTTATGCATTCGATCTCTTGATGTATTCTATATATTCAGAAACCTATGTTATTATAGGGTTGGCTATTGTACACCAAGTTAATATAATTTTGTGTTACAGCTCCATTTTCAGTCTCCATTGTTGACAATTTTGCATGCTCAATTGTAATTTGTTGTGAGTGAAATTAATCTATTGCTGGTCAGAATTTCTACAAGATCTTGAATTCATTTTGTTTCTGGAATATTGATATTCCATAGATCATCATCATCTATCTCTCTTGACACATTATAACATTCCATCATCGACTACATGTGGCAATGTGCATGTGGCTCCATTGGATACGCGATCGGAACTACCTTCAGAACAACATCATGGATAAGTTGCAGTGCACTATGAAAATTTGGATTGGCATTCACAAAACTAAAGGTGTGTGTAAAGTAAACTATCAATTCCTCCCAACTAGTGATCTCTCTATGCAACTCCCGGTTGATACATACCAAGATTGCGGCATTTCATCCAATGTGTGAACAAAGGCATGGACCCATTCATCCTTTGGTCGCAATGCCTACAAGTTCTCACACTCCATTAGATGATCATTGGGACTATTCCACCCATCCTACCTTCCAGCATGGTACACTTTTGCATCTCCAAAGCGAACTGTCATGAATCTTCGACACTGCGACCATCCAACGATTGACTTCTTATGGGTCACCCACCAGCATGTTGGGGTATCCTTCAGTGCTTCCTCCAACATCAATAACTGATGTGGTTCTTCCACCTTATCTTTAAATTCAACAAGAAACTCAGATAACTCAATAAATCCTTCATAAATTGGCAACTCAATGGTCTCAGTCGTGACGCGACATAGTGACTGCATAATCAAGCCACACTTTTGTAGCGACACTTCATGCAAGCGGTTCTGCCAGTTTTATAAAGCATCATCAGATTTTGAAGATGCAGAGATAGCACTACACCAACTGAGTTCCCCATCAATAGTTGGATGGACATAATGTTCTAAAATGTTATAGGCTTGATCCCATCCTTGGATGAATTCATCTTTCACTGGCTCAATATACCTTCTCCCTTCATTTGGATCCATCGGAGTAATGACTCTGATATCTTGATTCTCAAATGTCATTAAACACTTCTTGAAATTGATTATTTCCATACTTTTTTTGGCCCATATGATCCCAAACAGTGTGGGATAGGATCCTCCCCCATCAACAACATCAATCACGTCAAAATCAACATAGGTCTTCATGCCTTCAACTTCCATAGAAAGGTGCGTAACTCTCCTAATTGGCATTACTCTGGCCTGGTTAGCTAGCCGTAGTTGTACAGGAGACCAACTCAACATTGTTCTGACCATAGTTTTCCATGTCCATCTTGTTAGAATATTAACATTTGATCCTAGATCCAGGATGACTGAATCTACCTCATAGTCCCCAATCTATATGTTTATGCACATTTATTTTCCCTCCTTTTTCTTATGCAAAGAATTCACCACAGAATCCTTCCGTCCCTTAGTCAGTTAATGCAATAGATTCTCAATCTTTGAAAGAGCACCAGGATCTCTTGCCAGTGACTAGCAAATCTCAAGGAAGTTCTGCAAGGTACCATGCCGTTGTAATGGTCCTACCTCCAAAGTGGAATCAAAAGAAGTAGGAATTTCATAAACAAGTAACTTACTGGAGTTTCTGCTCATCTTTCCCTATGCTTCAAAGAATGTATCTTTATCTGTGTTCACATCAAATTGGAATTTCTTCTTTACTTCTAATTGGACTTTTGGAATCAGACTATCTTCTCCAGTTCTCGCACCTTCGTGAGTGACAACAACGATGTCAACATCCTACGTTCTGGGATCCACCGAGATTGTCGCAACCATCAGTCCTTGATTATGGTTCATCAGTGGATTCATAGATTGATTCACGTTCTTATTTGTATTCTGGTTTTGAATTGGAATTTGTTTTTGATTCTGCAACTAGTTCTGGTTCTCTAGTTGATTCTGGCTCTACAATTGGTTATGATTCTACAAATTGTAGAACATTTCGACCTTCCATATCACGATTAGTTGTGGATAGTTCTCAATAGTGTGATTAATAGTGGTACAATACGTACACAAACACTGCAATAGTGGGAAATCTCTTTGATAATTCCCCATTACACCGCAATTATAATATTGGACAGGTCTGCGACCTCGTCCACCTCCTTGAAAAAAGCCTCCTCCTCATTCTCAAAATACTCCGTGGAATCCTCCTTGTATGGTACTATTATTGAGAAAGTTGTTGCTGCAGGGGATTTGTTTATTGTTAAACATATTGCACTGACTGAACGTACTGTGGTTGTGGCAAATCCATCTACATATGATTATACTGTAGTTGTGGAGAAATTTTTTGTTGTAGCTGTTGCTGTAAAAAATTCTTCTACAATGGTGGTACATAATGTAGTTGAGGTGGTTCTTGAGCCACCTACAGTTGTGGATGCAGTACCGCCCAATGATCCTCTCCTTTTACATAATACGAGTCATATGTTCTCTCCTGGAGTAGGTCATATGTGCGACAATATTTATCTTCATGCTCGATATATCAAAAAAATGAGAAGTATAGGTTCTTCAGCTTCATCACCATCTTATGCATGTATCCACATTCTTCATGTCGGTTCCCATAGACTTGAAAGATGCTGCACCATGGTACACTTCCACAAATCAATGGGTTTGGCACCCTTGACAACAGGTAGTTTCAGAAATTTGGGAAAGTATCTTTGGTATGTCCATCTGCGCGACATCGAGTGCACCAAAAATCCTCGTGTTGTTCCTTTCCCTTCTTAATGTCTTGCAACTGAAGTGTTAAGTTCAACAATTATGTCTGAATTTGGTTCATACCAACTGCATTTTCTCCAATGGGTGAAGCTTCCAACTTCATGGCGTTCTCTAGAGCCTCGGTTTGTGTCGCAATCTTTTGTTGCATCAGTGGTAGTCTGATATGAGTTAACAACACTGCAATGAATCGTTCCTTATGTTTAATATCACTCATCTCAAAACTAACTCTTGCCACTGGTATCTTGAATCTTTGATCAAAGTCCCAAACAATCTCATTGGGATACTGCTTAATTTCCTCCAGTTCTATAATGTAATGCACTTTAGAATTTAGTTTCCTGAATTATTCAATAAGTCCTCTCTTGACTTCTTCCAGTGTCCTCACTGGAGTCCCCGTAGGAACTTAAACAAATTTCATATACCAATCTAGTGCGCGACCCCAAAGGGTTGTCTCCAATTAGCCCTTCTTAACATCATATGTAGTAGGGATTTATCCCTTGCTATAGAGCATGAACGACTACCTTTCATCTATATGACGGAAGGGCAGGGTTCCTGGGAGAATGGTAGAACAGAAAGAAAACTAAATGAAATAGAAATGAAAAACCCCTCTACACACAAGGCTAGGGTTTAAACTCCAAGGCCCTGCATACAACTGTTAGGAGATAAAAAGACCTGCAAGTAAATAAGGGAAACTTGCAAGAACATATTAAACAATAGATTTGCAACCAAATACTGTTAGAAAACAATAAGATAAACAACATAAAACATAAATTATACCTTCTTTTTGAAATGGGCCACCATGCCTTAGCTTGGGGGAGCACCTCTCTTAGGAATGGGGAGCTATGGATCAATGGAAGGATTGATGAGAGAGAGGGTGAGTGGCTTGAGAGGAAAATGGTCTCAAGGCACTAACTTGGGCAGAATAATAATATGGAAAGAAGGAATGTTTTGAGAATGACCCCACCCCTCTATTTATACTTTTTCTTAAGATTTTTAGGGTTTTAAGCCCTTGGTTGGGGCTTTAGCCCCTTTTTGTGGATTTTAACCCCTTTCACTCAATCTTTAGCTCTTTTGGGATTTTTAAACTCCTTTGAGGGGTTTTATCCCCTTTTTGGATGCTTTATGCCCTATGAGATCTATTTTGGCTCTTTTTAGCGATTTTTAAGCTCTTTTTTATATTTTTAATCCTTCTTGAGGGCGTGGGGGTCAAATGGGGTCAAATGAGGGTCATGTGTGGGTGTCCTTGGGTGGTGTAGTCCATGTAAAGCTGAGTGAGGGATTTTTTGGGTTAACATCATCATCTACAATTTGTCTAATAGTCCATACGGCCTCGCACAGGAAACAGTATTGTTTTGGATCCTCAATTCCATTCCCATGGAACAAAGGTAACTTTCCTTTGTCACCCTCCATCCTAAGCCTTCTTCCTACAGATGTTGATCTACTACTAGAATGTTGCTGGCATGTCGAACAAGTCGACGTTGAACTTTCATTTCCTCCTGATTGCGATGTAGTGCGCCAAGGTGTTGGTACGTTGTTATTGGGGGTTGATATTGCCTCCATCCTGGGCGTAGTTTGGGTATGCTCATCCTTGTCATTATTATGGGGTTGCTTTGTCCTGTGTGGTATTCCTTCACGGTCTTGCATTTTGATCGCAACAGAACCTTCCCCTATCCTCTACCTCTTCTCTTGTTGAAACCTTTCTCCTCCCCTCGTAAGACCACTTTCTTCCTCAGCTTCCATCACAGTTTCATCAAAACTTGCATGGTCCATCTACCCCTTATCCTTCCATTCATCTCCCCATTTATTTGTGGTATCCACATCCCCCACACACTAGAATTATACTACTCAAGGTGCATCTTCAATATGCCTTTTTCACAGACAAACATCTTGATTGAAAATTGTAAAGACAATAAGAACCTACCTCTTGTTCTGTTGAAGAATTCCCTTTCTACTTCGATGTAGGACTTAGTAGTATCAACCACAAACTCAGTGATATATCCTTCTAAGATATTATCCAACTAGACTTCAGCAACCCACGATGCTCTGTTGTTGGTTTCCTGCAATTCCTGGATCAATTCAGGGGTCCAGGATGTTGGCCCACCTCCTTGGAAATTTGTCTTGCGATAGGTAAATCACACCAATCACTCATACAAGATGATTGGGACTTTAGAGAAAAAATACTCATGTGGATAGTCATGTATTTATCTTGCAAACCACCTATCTGTCGTTATTCCAGGGTTTTTATTTTCCTTCTCAGCAAATTCTCGCATCTTCTAGTTAAACCAATATTGAATTTACGGTCTCGTCAGATGCCACATGTCCTTCCCTCAGTCACAACAAGGTCTCATAAATGGAACCATTTGTTGACACCAACCCAGCCAATAAAACAAGGCGATAGGGTTTCCCACTCCGTCGATAGCCAAACCTCTGCAATCCTCCCGAGCACTACCCCAGACAGGTTTTACCCCATCTGGCAACACCCGTAGAGCAGATGAAGTCTCACCCAAAATGTTCGAGGGAGAGATGATGAAACCAAGTTTTTGCAAAATAGGGGAGAGGATTAAAATGTGACATCAATTTAGCAGCTTAGCGCGACAATAACATATCATTTAACTTATGTATTCACATAACCATTCAATATCATTCTTCAATAGATCATATCATTCAATCATAACTGTGGTAACCATATTGATGTGCAAACAGATCCAAAATAATAACATCATTGAAATTAGGGAAACATCGCATCATAGATCCATGTCGCAAATTCACATAATATTCATCATTTATTCGCATAAAATAGTAAAACTGAAAAGCACACAATGATTCAGATCAACTTCAATCTTGTCATATTACTTCTGCATAAAATCACAATTCATAGATCAACAGATCTCAGTTCAAATACTCAAAAATATTCTTCACTAGGATTGGATGCCTCACACTTACAATTCTTCATCTACTTATAGACTTGCGCCTTTACATTCAAGGTCCACTTAGACAACTTCTAACTAATTCTTAACCGATTCTACAAAATAATGACCAATATCCACAAAATATGGTCCAAAACTACAAAAGGTGACACAAATTATATAAAATATTCTATTCTCCGCCTTGCACACCATCTTGCACTTGTGCGGTGTCTTTGAGCTTGCACACCATCTTGCACTTGTGCGGTGTCTTTGAGCTTGCACAACATCCATGATGCTGCGTAGCTAACTTATCCCAAACCCCTTTCCAACACTAATTTTAACTTTCATTCTATTTTGGAAATCAAACTCATAACTATTATTTTCTTAACATGGAGAAATTATACAGAGAAGTAGTTTATTCAACCCAAAACACCTAATTCCTAATTTTTCGAGCCATACATCATCAGAAGTAACATGCATATGATAAATTTATAACAACTCGTTAATAGACAATAAATTTTGTATCATCTAGGTGAATTAAATCATCTTGAAATGAATTTATGGAAATAGTATAAAAGAAGAAACAACTCAAGCAAATTATGCTTACCCATAAATATTAATCCCTAAAAAAATTATTTGCAACTTAAATTTCCAAAACAATTCTTGTAGCAACTTAACATATAATACCATATAAATTTATAAACATGAAATTTCATGATTCCTTCCAATAATCATTTAATAGAGAAATATCAAAGAATTAAAAATTATGCATAAACTTATTTGATAATTTTGTTTTGAAGCAGGAAACCGGTTGCATGTGAGCCATACTCCTCCAAACCATATGACTCATCCATCTTGTAGTATTTTAGTTCCCAAATCCACCCCCGAGGCACAATCCAGACATTAACCACAGGTAATTCACCAACCCCCTCAGCTCACTCACATGGTTAAAACAGGGATATCTAGACAGTAACGGAGAAATTATAACGAGGCATACGCAAAGACAACAGTTTGAAGACCAATT
This sequence comes from Pseudotsuga menziesii, assembly GCA_001517045.1. NCBI lineage: Eukaryota > Viridiplantae > Streptophyta > Pinopsida > Pinales > Pinaceae > Pseudotsuga > Pseudotsuga menziesii. The sequence goes on along the minus strand of LPNX010218334.1, from coordinate 846,221 downwards.
TCCAACTAATTTCATAATAAACCAACTAGAGCTCCTTCACAGACACAGAGTGATACACTTCACTGTAAGCATTGGAATTCCACTCAGGGTTTCTTGCACAAATCACTGGTCAATTCAACCAAAAATGGATACAATGCAAATTCAGGTATTATTAAAATAAAATTTTATTCCACCTAAGCATCCAAAGATGCACAATGATATACTTCACTGCAAAATGTATGAATTTCACTCAAGGTATCAACCACCACAATAGCTTCATGAGCAACTGTGATAGCAAGAAACATGGCAACATGTATCATCCAGTAAATTGGTAAATGAAAGCGATTAGTAACAACATATCAATGTAACAAAAGGAAATTGTAACAAAAAGAAAATGGTAAAACCATTAATTAGTAATAACAAGAAATAAATTGTAGCAACTAGTGATTGGTAACATCGACAAATTCCTTAGTTAATTTGAATGGTCAAATTCTCCAGTCTCACGTTCAAGTTTCTTCTCTACCCATCTCCTTCTTTTCATCCCACTTATTTTTAGAGTTGATACATGTTATCGCACTTCCATGATATTCCTTTACATTATTCCAATCGAAATTATCACACCACTTGCACCTAAAAATAACACATTGGAAAGATGAGAAGTCCACTTGCATGATCTCGTATATCTTTCCAATGTAACCTAAATTCCCCTTTGTTATGTTTTGATCATGATTACGAGCATGACTATATTGGTTGAAATTGACCTCCACGCCATACTCAAATGTGAGACATCCATCATTGGTATCCTCCATTCATAAATGATGTCCACATGCTCACATTGATGGAAATAAATGCACCTAAAAATATGAAGAATTAGCATTAATAAAAACATGAAACATGTTATAATTCAAACCTACATTATAAAATGAAAAATGTATATGGAGAGACTTTACAAATTTGTTCCACCCAATCCTTATGTTTAGTGTGTCCTCTTCACCATGTACGTAACTATCGAATGTTCCATATTCATCTCTGATCTAGTCATCCACCCAACTGTTGGGACAAATTTTTGGCATATTTTATTTTAAATTATTAGAATTAGGCATGCTTCTATCAATCAATCATCTAAATTCTTTCTTTTTAGTGTCCCATTTCCTTCTCTTCTTTTCATACAATGCGACCCATGGTTGTGGTGTCTCTGCATTGTAAAGAACAAATTTATTAATAGAATCCATTTTTGCATTCATTGATGTAATCATGAAAGGAAAACGATTAGGATGAGATCAAATATATATCATCAATTTCATTGTAAATAGTTACTCTATAGAAAATTGACAAAATATAAGTGAATTACTCTTTATAATGCACCTTTTTCTATTTGCTTGGAGTAGCTCTCCTTCACTTTTGTCCCCATCTCATTGGTTGTCCCAAAACACTCTACCAGGTTTGTTGTCGATTTTCTTGATGTATTCACTAGCGTAATATAATGACGCATATACTATGTACCCCTCCACAATAAACCCCTCGAGTTTTCCCCTCTATCTAACAAACCCCTTCAAATTTTTCATGAAACTCTCCAAGAAAAAAATCCAATGACATTACACCACCACAGGAAATCCAAACTCATCATGTAGGTAAATTAGAATATAGACCTATAATTCCATGAAACTTTTTTGAAGTTCCTTCTCAAACATAAAAATAATATCAGCGATCTCTTAATGCCATTGTGGAATGCTATCTATTTGTATCTCCTTTTGTGTAATCCAATGTGCAAATGCAAATAATGTATACATGGCTCATCGTAGATTCTAGGGGAAATCATGGTTCACACAACCACCCACAAGCAAAGTATAATGACACTACAACATAAACACATAAGAAACTAATTGGCATAAAATTGTAAATGCACAACATATTGTAATAACCTAAACTACATAAAAACAATCATGTAATTGTCATACATACCCTTAGAAGGTTCAAATGGTCATGTGATTTCAACCCTGATAATTATCCTTGTAATGTAAAGGATCATAGTAGAGTTTACCCATGCAATGAAGGCGTCTTCACACTCAATATAACATCCTTTGTGAAAAAAATATCATATTTATTCAAAATCCATGGGACATCACCCTCTTTTAAAGACCAAGAGGTTTTGTCCTCTCCTCTACTATCATTTCTTGAAAACTGTTTCCTTTTAGCCTTTTAAGAAATAATATCTCTCTATTTACATAGGTCTGTCAACATGGATTCACACTTTGTCGACACCCCTAAACACCGCAATATCCCTGAGTACCGGCTTAGACAGAGTTTACCTTTTCCAACAACACCTGTGAAGCAGATGAAGCCTCACCTGAGATGTTCAAGGGAGAGCTGTAGGGACCAAGTTTCCACAGTAAGGAGGAGGATCTTCTACATCTATTTTCATGCTATCTTCTTAATATCACAACATTAACCAGGGATTCATGAAGGGGTTTTATCATCATTTATTCATGTTCAGTCGCATTGATAACCATTCATATTATATCATAACATTATATTTACTCAGAAATAGATCGATAAACATGACATCATTCAGTATGGAGAGACATCACATCATTCAGGAACGTAAAACATATTGCATCAATTACTCATCCAAATTGCATCAGTAGGACAGTAAAAGTAGAAAACGTAACATCATAAATTAAGATGCAGTGGTTCCAACATCATCGCACATGTCACATTACTTCTATGCATCAAAACAGGTTCCTAAAATACAATCTCAGAGTTGCAACAAAGAATAAAAAAATAGACCAACCTTTCACAGATGTCAAAAAGAGCGTCACACATACAATTATCCCTCTCTCTATGCTCTCCCTAAGCTTCTCTTCCTACTACATTCCTAATTCTATATATAGGCTTGTTCCTTTACAAGATTGTCTACATTAATCCACTCTCTAACGGACTTGGACCAAAAACTACAAAATTATGGCCAAAAGTACAAAACTTATGACCAAGCCGACTCTTTGTTGACTTCTCTTCCTTTCACACTATCTTTCGTCTTGCGCACCAATATCCTTTGAATTGCACATCATCCTTTGACTCACGCACTACACACATCCAAACCTCCTACCAACATTCCCCCAACACAAACTTGTGGCTCATCCTCAAGCCACGTCAACTAGATACTATATACTCATTGATCTTTATCTTGAAATCCTTTTATTGTTGCTTGACTTCATCTACTGCAGCTTTTGTCTTTGTGTTGATTGTCATGCATTCTTCTGCATCCTTCTCAGATGGATGTTCTGCAAGTTTGGCATTCACTTCCTTTCGACTATCCTGTATAGCTTGAAGTGCATTCACTACCTTAAGCACCAACTACTCACCAACTTCATGGAACTCATCTAGCTCAGTGGTACGATGTTGATGATGCTCTTGTGCCTTGGTTGCTTGTTGTTGCAATGATTTTGATTATATTTCCTTGGTTACTTGCAAGAATGGGGGAATCGCCTTGAGTGACACCCTCATCATTGTTAATTGCACCTCAGCTTCATGCAACTATGTGCTCATCTACTACAACTTCTCATCTTGAAATACGCTACCCAAAAATTGCACGGTTTCATCAGTTATTAACTTGGATTCCTTCTCACTTTCTTCCAACTATGTTGCCACATCCTCTATCATTTCCTTGTACGCTGGAACTTGATCAAGTGGTGTGCATGGTATTTCTCCTAGATGTAAACTCTTCATTATCTCTGCATAGATATGCAATAACCTAGCCCAGTCGCATAAACTTAGCTTCTGCAAACATCGCGTCTATAATGTTGGGAATTTCCTAACATGAAAATGAAATAGATCTTTCTAACTGCACCTTGTCATCCCATATCTATGCTTTCTCCACTATTACTACATCATGTGCCTTCTTGAGGCACTCTATCTCTTGCTTCACAAATGCTACTTGGTCCTATGACTTCAGTAAGTGGTCACCAATGATTTGTTCTCTATCGGCAAGCTCCTGGATTTCCATATTATACAACCACACCAAAGTGTGGGTTGGTAATTCAATAACATCCAATGCAATTGTATGAAACTACTGAACTGATGCATCAACATCCTCACTACTGGTCTCCAATAATCACAAAAAAAACTGTACTATCCAGACCCGCTTACCTGTGCTCAACTTGCCAGTTCTCTCCAACACATTGGATCCTAGCACCTTTTCCAAAATAGCATTAATCATAGATTGTAGTTGAGTCTTTACCTCTTGGAATACTTCTGTCGAGTGTTGTTTTACCTATGCCTCACTCGCAGTGGTCACGGTCGTGATCGCGGTAAGAATGTGAGTCACTTGGTCCTGTGTCATGGTCGAGGGGCTACTAGCTTCACGCTGCTTGAACCTCTTCTTCATTCTCCCTTCTTCAAATTAACACTCCAGTTCATATTCCATCGGAGTCTTCGGTGATTGCGCTTTCGATTCTTGATCACTCTCTTGTGTGTGTGCTTGATCAAATGGGGCATCGGGTGGAGGACTCGCCGTAGTTTCGGATAACTCTTCGTTGTTGACCGAAATTCTCCAATTAGCTTGCCAATCATCAAATAGCATGTCAAGATCCTCATTCGTCAACTTATACTAGGTAGTCAACCACTGCTTATCCTCATCTCTTTGTGCTTGGATATGAATGGCATGTGGGCCCATCACAAATATTGTGACCCATCAATAATTTGTTGTTGCCTCTTTAGATAGGTGCGAAAGGTTTTCTGCTACAATATGTAGTGCATCCCAATACATCCAAAACTATATTGCACATTCAACCAACCTCTCCCTCTTATTAATATACCACAAGTTTTGGTATCTTGCTCCCTTGCATGTACTATCAACTTCAACCTCCATGCCTTGATACTATTGGGGCTCTACCAGCCAACTAATGCAATTAGTATCAAAAACCAAGAGTAAGTGAATGGTTTCTTACCTTCTTGGACAAGTATGGCATCCTCCGTCAACTGGTTTAGTAAAAATAATGGCCAATTTATTTTCACTCATTCTGCTCACTACTCCACGCATGCGATCACTTTGGATGTGGATTGATTGGGGCAGTTCTTCCTCACCACTTTTATGTAAAAAAAATTGGTTGCAACCCGAACTGCATGGTCATTTATGGTATTGACAACATATTCTCTTTTATCGTGGTCTATTCCATACTTCTTCTTCAGCTTAGTGTCTAACCTCTTATCATTATCCTTGTCATGAAAGTATTGCAAAAAATAGGGCCCTTTCATTGGAAACCTAGTTATCTGCGATATCAAATCCATGGTGACTGGCACCTTAGTGTCCAGCAACAATTATTTGCCATGGAAGCATGCCAGTAGTTGCTTCGCACATGCATTAGTTTCTGTAAGATGACCAAAATGCGGCATGTGTGTGAGGCCTAATAGCCCCGACCTGTGTAATCTGATTTCCCACTATTGCGGTGTGCAAACAAGTGGTCTTCCATCATCGTGCTTCTATGAATCAAATGGTTATGCAGTGCATTCAAAATTCACCAATAAGTCGTGATCATTGTATTTCATCCTCGTCAATCCTGGAACGATATTGAACATGCAATGCATTCCCATGGGCATTGTTGGCATTCGAATAGGCTACTTCTGGTTCTTGGTTATATTAATATGTGTCACACCAGGCTTGCATGGGGGAATAAACCCAGGGATGTATTCAATCATCAACCCTCTCTTTTATATAGAATATTCAAGATCTATTATCGACGGTCCATCCTTCGCCCCTATTTCGACTTCCACTCTTCTGGAACTTCTGGTGTTTCTCTTTGGTTGTTGTGGTGGCTTGGGTCAATTAGCTTCCCTCTTCTTTCAAGGAATTCATTAAGTCTCTTCCTGCAAGACAATCATTTCCTCCAAAATTGGTGTGCCTATGCAAGTGGTGAGTTATGAATACTTCCACTGGAAATTACTTAGACCATCGTTGCACACTTAAGCATTGGAAACCTCTCAACTAATCAATGATGTCACTCTATGTTATACTCAAATCAATAAGCACAATGGTTCATCCAACTCACACAGTGACCCCTCTTATAGCTCAAAATCACCTATTTAGAATATCTCCAATCATCACGACCAAATTCGCCACTTATCATCCGAATCTGTCAATGATCCTCCCAATCTAATGGTCGGATTCTCCATAAATGTGTGTCTTGTCCATCGACGCCACCACCTAAATGGTTTAATTATTGCATTAACTTCCTAATTTGACTATATCATGTCCCTGCGGACGTCGTCAAACTCTTTACCGCTACGACCCAGTCCATTTCCTCTTGCACTGCCACAATTTTCTAGTGTTCCAACCTCCTCACTAACTTAGAATGCATCGCGCCATCTAGCTACTGCAACTGTACCGCACCTCCATTGGTAATGAAATTGATTACATGGGAACCTAACTAATGCATTTGCAACTTACTTGGGTGTTTTTCAAACTTACTGTCATAGGGAAGTATCATGTCGCCCATATGAAAGTGCTTGGGTTTGATTTGGCGATCATGTCATGTCTTCTGGCGATCCTTCTCAACTTGCTGATGAAATCCTGCGACAAGTCGATCTTCTTCAAGCTGCAAAAATTATGTCAAATGTTCTCCCAATGTTTATTCATCATCCATCCTTGTCGTTGTTGTGATGAGTAGACTTGGAACAATATATTCCATTGGAATTACTGCTTCTTGACCATACACCAACTTGAATGGTGTATTGCTTGTCAATCATTTGCAGGTTGTGCAATAATCCCATAAGATGGTCAGAATCTTCAAGTCCCAATCATCGTGGATTTCATTGTAGACCTTGGTGAGTGCATGCTCCAATACCTTGTTGACCTCTTTGACTTTTCCATTTGCTTATGGATGATAGGGAGTTCTCTTCTTGTGTTGAATATGGAACTCCTCTTTCGGTGCATCGATGGTGCGATTGATAAAATGACTCCCCTGATCGCTCAATAAAATATTCTGACAACCAAATCAAGTGACAAAATTATCAAAAAGGAACCTTGTTGCTATCACAGTGATGCAATCCATCACTAGTACGACTTTCACCCATATCGCCAAATAATTTATCATGGTGATAATGTAGCGTGCACCCGTCCTTTTCCCTAGTGGGCTGATGGGTCCCATAAAATACACTTCCCATTTATCAAATGGTTGTAGTGTCACCTGAGGTACTAATGGCATCTCATCCCTTCATGACGGCTTCCTGGTACTTTAACATATATCACAACTCTTTGCATAATTTGTTCCATCCTTGTACAAAGTTGGACACTAGAGGTCTGCGTAGAGTACCTTCCTTACAGTTGCATGACCTCCATAGTTTCCTTCTACAACCCCATAATGCACTTCTACAAAGATCCTTTATTTTTCATGGAGTAAGACGTAGCGACATAAAATATCATCTAGTCACATTTTGTATAATTGTCTCCTGATCAGCTGAAAATATGCTTCTCGGATGACCAATTGATTCTTCTAGCTAGCGGTGAAATCATTTGGTGCTTTTCCTATCAAGAAAAACTGGATAATTTTCTAATAATTATCATCAACCATTCCAACCTTGAATAGCTATGCATTAGGTAGCCCATCCTCGATATTGGTTGGTTCTTTTCATGTCTCAATTCGTGACAAGTGATATGGTCCTGCATTCAAGAAACCTAGATTCACAATGATTTCAAAATCAAACTCTGGGAATATTAGCATCCAATGGCATATCTCCCCCCGAACGCAAGTTTATTTACCAGGTATTTCAACATGGAATGGTTAGTGAACATCTTAAAATGTCCTCGCAATAGATAGTGGTGAAACTTCTTTAATGCATAGACCATCATCAATCCTTCTCTTTTGGTCGTCGTATAATTCCTTTCCGCTGATGACAAATTGTGACTGGTGAAAGTGATTGGATGATCAATCATTCCTTCTCTAGGTTGTGCCAAGATGAATCCTAAAGTGACCAATGATGCATCAACGTGAACATGAAATTCCTTCATCCAGTCCAGAAAGACCAAAATCGGTGCGGTGACCGTTTTCCTCTTGAGAGTATCAAGACTCCCTTGACACTCAGGGCTCCATTTGAACTGTGCATCTTTCTTCAACAACTTCTCCATTAGGGTTTTGATCATAGCATATCCTCTGATGAACTTGCGATAGTATCCTGTATGGCCCAGTGTCACTCTAAATTGCTTCACATTCGTAGGTGGAGGCAGATTAACAATTATTGTGATCTTGCTGGATTTACCAACATCCATTCCTTACAAACAATGTGCCCCAATAAAATCATGAATGGTGCACAAATTATCCATTTCGTTGAATTCAGTGTGATCTGGTGTTGTTGACACTGCTCCAGCATCACTCACATATTTGCAAGGTGATCCTTTACCATCCCATACACATTCCAATCATCCATGTATACTGCCAGAAATTTGTGAATAAATTCCTTGAACACAACAACTATGATCCTGTAGAATATTGCAGGTGTGTTCTCGAGTCCAAATGGAATCACCATGTACTGAAAGCATCCCCACTCATTCACAAAAGTCATCTTATGTTGATATTATTTCGCAATCTTGATATGATGATAGCTAGAGAATCCATCCATGAACAAGTAGATCTCTTGACCACCTACTCCTTCCAATACATTGTCATTAAATGGAATAGGGAATGAATCATGAAGGCATGCATCATTTAGCTTTAGAAGATCAACACAAATTTGGATTCTCTTGTTTTTTTTTCTTGCACAACCATTGGGTTGATCCATTTTGATTCTTCTACTAGTTCAATGATTCATGCATCCAATATTCTATCAAGTTCAGCCTTTACTCGTTCCTTGTATCATTGATTCAAGTGATACAAACATTGCTTTACTGGCTTCACGTCTGGCTTGAGTGGGTTATTTATATCTCCCAAATCTCCTAGGATCCCTTTCATTTCTAAGAACTTGGTAAAAAACAAGTCCTGAAACTCATGCAATAGATCGGTAATCTTCACCATCATCTCTTCACCCCAATAATCTCCAATATTGACAAACTTTGGTTCCTCCTTCATCCCAATATTGACCTTTCGAATCTTCAATGGTTGTTGAACTTTATCTGTCGGCATTTCTGGTGCCGCGATATCCTGACTTCCTTCCGACTCTGGAATGTTGATGTTCCTTGGATCATACCCATATTTAGGTCCTCTTGTTACATTATAACACTCCATCATTGATTGCATCATTGGTACCTCCTGTGATGCCTCAGGAAATGAAACTTGAACTATATCCAATATGACTCATGAATGTCTTGTAGTGTGTTATGAATCACTAGATCAGCATCTGCAAAACTGAAAGTGTGAATAAAATAGATCGTCAGTTCCTCCTAGATTGTAATCTCCCTCTGGATCTTGGCTACTACATACCACTGTCGCGATAATTCATCCATTGTTTGTACAAAATCATGTACCCACATGTCTTGTGGTCATGACACCCACATGGTTTGACATGCAATCAAATGATCATTGGGATCATTTCATCCATCGTACTTCTCAGCTGGATAGTGCTCTATTTCGCCAAAGCAAACTTCCATCAACCTGCGACACAACGACCACCTATTTACTGATTTCTTATGTGTCACCCACTATCGTGCTGGCACAGCCTTCAATGCCTCCTCTAATTCTAGTAGTCATTTTGGTTCGAATACCTTCTCTTCAAATTCATCAATGAACTCAGGAAAATTCAACAATCCTTCATATGTTGGTAGGTCAACAAACTCTGTCACGACCCAATGTAGTGACTGGGTGATTCATCCACACTTGCAAATTGACAGCTCATGCATCTTATTCTACCAATTTTCCAATGCATCATCAGAATCGGATGATGTGCAGCTGGAGCTTCTCTATCCTAGCTCTTTGTCTAAAGTGGGATGGACATAATCCTCTGAAATGTTGTATGCATGGCCCCATCCTCCTACAACTTCTTCCTTGACTAGTTCAACATTCCTTCTTCCTTCGCTTGGATCCATTAGGACTATGAATCTGATATTGTGGTTCTTGAAATTCATTACTCACTTCTTGAATTTAATCACCACTAATTTGTCATTTTCCATCCAATCCCAAGCAATGCTGGATATGCACTTCCTTCGTCGACAATCTCTATAACATCGAAATCCATGTATGTCTTGATTCCTTCAACTTCCACCATTAAGCATCGTACTTTCCCAATTGTCGACACCTTGGCCTAGTTTTCCAGTTGCAGTTGTACAGTGGACCAAACTAACTGTGGTTTCCCCATATTCTCCCATGTCTACTTTGTCAAAATGTTGACATCCAAGCCTAGATCCATAATAACCTAATACACATCATAATCACCAATTTGGACATTCATCCTTATTTCCTTTTCGGTTTTCTTCTTATGCAGGGAATTCACAACAAAATCCTGTCAACCTTTCTCAGGTCAATATAGAAAACTTGCGATCTCTGCTAGTGCATTAGGATCTTTAGCTAGCGATCCATGCTTCTGCAATGGTCCTTCAAAGAGACTTTGCAGTGTACCATGCTTCCGCGATGGTCCTTCTACAAGTGTTGAATAAAAAAAGGAGGCATTTCATAAATAGGAAACTTAACTGGATCTCTTCTTATGGTGTCTCGTGCATCAAAAAATGTATCCCTTTCAGAGTCAATATCAAATTGCACCTTTTTCCTATTTTCCAAGCGTACCTGTGGGATCATCCCATCGTGTCCCGTTGTCGCACCTCCTCGAGTAATAACTCCAATATCTGCAGGTTGAGTTTTGGGTTCCACTGAAATATTTCCGACTGTTGGACCTTGGTTTTGATTTTGTGGTGGATTCATAGGATGGTTCACAATGTAGTTCACATTTTAATTCTATTTCTGTAGTGGTGGAACATTCTTCGCCTTCCATTTTGCAATCAGTTGTGGACAGTATTCAATTGTAAGGTTTGTAGTAGTACAATAAGTACATTGTGACTGCAAGTTTGGGAGATCTCTCAGGTAGTGCCCTAATACCCCACAATTGTAGCATTGCACAGGACCACAACCTCATCCTTTGCCTTGACAAAAACCTATGTTTCGTCCTCTTTGGAATCCTCCATGAAAGCCTCCTTTATGTTGATACTACGGTTGATTAAACTGTTGTTGTTGCGGTGGATTCGCCTATGGTGGAACAAACTGCAGTTGAGTGTACTATGGCTCTTATGGAGCATACTTCATTTGATTATACTTTGGCTACGTCGGAGCAAATTGCAGTGGTGGTACAAAATGGGGTTTTGGCTACTACGGTGGCAGTCTCTCCATCGATCGGTTATCTTATCCTTTCATGTAGTATGTATCTATTGTCCTTTCTTGGACCAAATTGTATGCCCAACAATCCTTGTCTTCATGACCAACATAACGACAAAAGCTACAGAACAAATTTGCAGGCTTAGATACCATCTTTTCGAGATGCATAAATTCCTCATGTCGATGTCCATGAGTTTGGCAGATTCGACGCCATGGTAAGACACCTTGATTTAGTGGATTTGGATCTCCTAACAACAAGTAATTATGTCAAAACACCAAAAATTCTGAAAAATTTAAAATTTTTAAAATAACATATAATCTTATTAAATGCAGTCATTAACTGTTTGATTAGTTTATGATACCAGAATTGTAACTGAATGATATTTTATTATAATTAATCTTTAAAGATGAGTTTCTTGTCAGTTACTGATTGTTTTCTGTTTGCAACCACAAGGGGAATTGCCATGACAGACTGGGCTTACTTAGCTTCCGAGCTAATGCAGTAGTTTTCTTTCTCTTACAGATATACAGGTAAAGTTCGGGTCGCTGCTAACAAATCTTTAAAGTATTAGATAACCATTTGCTGTACCAAATCATTCAGTAAAAGTATAAGCATGCTAGCCAGGTTTATCAAGCTTTTAAAGGTAGAGCTCTTCCTATAATCTCCTTAAGATCTTACTGATAGAAAGTTGGAAATTAGTAGAGAATAAGATAGCTATTTTCTTTTATAATAATAGAATTAAGTATCTTTATGGAGTACTAGTCCATTGATGATTTTATTGTAATGAAAATATAGAAATAAAATAATATTTCTTATCTAGCACAGTAAATATAACTGGGTTACCATATTCAGACCCATTTTTACTCATCCGTTGCTACTGCATCATGCCAAGTTTAAATTTAGAATATGTTTTGATTTACAACTACAATTGTAAAGGATATGGAGTTAATAATATCAATATATATCTTTTCTTACTTCCAGCAATTACAAGGTTTACTGTCTGATACATGTCACCTCTTAACATTTTAAGGGTTTGCAATGATTGGAAAACTACTTCTATTTCCATGATTGACAATTGAATAAAATCTATAAGCACCTTTAGAATTAGTCCTAGATTATCATGATTAAACTCATTTATGATTTTCCAGACTATACTACCAACAAGAATGGTTATAATAATTTACATAAACTGCCTAACATACACTTACTTACACAATCCTTGTAAATCTTTGAGCATGAAGGATAACAAAAGTCTACTTGTTATCACAAGGAATCTAAGACTATTAAGAGATTGTTATTATATTGGTAATAACAAGTAAAATGGACTAGAGTAACCTTACTCCAAATTTGTGGGTTATATAGCTTGAATTCTACAAGTTAAAGTCATATAAAGAGAGAATGACAAGTCTTTTACCATCTATGCAAAGATATAGCAATTGGCATTATAGTAGTAGAATTGTAAACAACTATACCTAACATCACTCCATTATCTTATAGACTTAAAAGAAATGATATATCTCTTGTTTTCACTTGAGACTAGGGTAAATGGCAATATAGTGGTAAGTTTTATGAACAACTTATAACTTAACATTATACCCATATCCTTATAACTTTTATAATTAAAATCAAATACTCTATGTCTAAAATACTTCAAGACTTAATCTTGATCGATATTTATAATGCATGGTTTTAATATTTATAAGGCAAAGTTTCAATGCAAGATTTAATAGCATTGTTCTAACATTATGGTTGTGAAATGTATGGCAGGTAAAACTATGGTATAGAGACCATAAGGGATATCCATGCTATGATTTTGTTTTAAAAAAAACAATCAATGGGAAATCTTGTCGTAGGACATTAGAACTTCGACCCACTTGCATGCAATATATTAAAACGCGACGTGGTCATTCCAGAGCCATGCATTGGTGTTATAAAGTCGTTGACTCAACCCTAATTTGCCATTTCTCCCTCGCCTTCGGGCTTGGTCGCTTTGTGAGCCCTCCTGGTCCAATTTTTTTTGCTGTTGCACTGTTTGATAGCAGCTTCTATGCTGCTTCAGTGCTTCATGCTCGTCTACTGCACTGTGTGGGAGTCAGTAGCTTGCTGTTGGTGGCCATATGGTTGTTAAAAAACCTAGGGTTTTTCCCTTTGGCACCATTGTCGACCCTGTCAGGGCATGAGTGTATCTTTCGATTTGATACTGTCAATGCTTCCATTGTGGAAGGTATCCTTTGCTTCTGCCAGCTCGCTCTTCTCGGTGACAAAGGAAGGGTTTATGCTTCCTCTACTCGTAGTTATCAAGCTGTTTATGGTGGCTGCACTTCTTTCAAACTCTCCGGTAAGTTACAGGTTATTCCTTCGTCTTTTCAGTTCAAGAAATAGTTTAACCATTTTTAAAAAATAAGGTTTTAACTAAAACTGTTCTTTCGCTGCAGGCTTTGACTCCTCTTTAAGGCATGGATGGCACAAAGATTCGGCGGTTGGCTTTACCTGGTAAGCCTGTTTTTCACCATGGCGTTCCCTCCTTGCTGGTTTGTTAGGATAGTTAAGGTTTTGACTTTGAGTGATGCGTCTCTGTGGCTACCTCAGCTCTGTTCAGTCTTTTAACTGCATGTTAAAATAAAATCTTAACAGGTTTAACCCTGTGTTGTATATGGGTGTTACGGCTTCGGTCGATGTTGTAATTATTCGCCTTTATTTTGTATTTAAGATTTTCTGTAAAAGAAATATTGTATATAAAAAAGGGAAATGGCTGTAAGTCTTCCTGTAGATGAGGTTACGGCCTCTACATCCTTTTTCCCTTACTGTACTCTTAAATTATTCAGGGTTTTTACCCAGAGTTTTGTAATATGACTTAATATAAATCCTTCCTGTATATTTGGGCTTGTTTATCGCATGCATTATTTTTAATTCTATGCTTTGTACAAGAATAACTAAAATATGAGTTTATAACCACTTATACTGTGAATTTAAGATACGGCCGTAGGTGAAAACATTGTCTTAACTCTTAATATTTATTTTACTTGTATAGACTGGACTTATAGGGTTCAACCCTAATTTTACAGTTGAGATTAAGTTCAGTTGCTTAATCTGTCATTAATTTTATAACTCTATTGGTAATTGAGAGTTAAATGAATGATATTAACCATAATGGTTAAGCTCGATGATTGAGCTAATTACTGTTATGTTATTTCTTTTGTTTTAAAATAATAACTGGGTTATTTAACTATTGGTAGACTCTTTTTAATAAATTGCTATTAGGGTTATGTACCTTGATTTATTTGTTATGTAAAAACTTCTTAAATTAAATATAGGGTTTGTACCCTTATACAAATATCCTAGTTGAGAATACAATTCTCTTTCATTACTCTTGGTCATGATATAAATACTGTAATTTATCTTGTTATATAAAGAATTTGGGAGAAAAACATACTCTCGAGCTTATTGTTAAATAGATTTGTTGTTCATGTTTCTGAACTAGCTTTACAACTTGACTTCTATTTATTAGAAGCTGTGAATGTAAAGTGCATACCTTTCTAATTATGAAAGCCTGTTGTATTCTTGTTATATTTTCCTATTGCCTTCTAGTATTGTCTATTTAATTTGTAATACACAGAGTATAAATATTTTGTACATAATCCTTACTTATTTATTCATCAAGTATAAATAAACTAAGTTTATAATTGCAATAATAAATTATTACTTAAAGTGTTACTATTATAATGTATGCATTATAGATACATTATTAGTATTGAAATAATGCTATTACTTCTTACTAAGGTTTCCTTTAATTATTTTAAATGTTGTTAACCAATGTTTGGTTTAGTTTATTTGTTTAGTTATAATGCCTGAGTATTTTTACATAATACTCATTCAATATTAAAGTTTATTCTCATATACATATCTATATAAATTCCTGTGTATATGATAACATTCATTTACCATATTTGAAAATAGAATAATAGTTTTGAAATCTATTTAAACTTAGCTGAAATAAAAGAATATTCAGTAATTAAATAATTGCATTCTTAACCAAAATACAGACTAACACCACTAGGATTTAACTGTAAAATCAACCAATAAGTGATTAAATCCTACTGTCAGTATTGTCTTTTCAACATTAAGAGGTTAGATTCTTTTAAACTGGAAAATAACCATTATAGGACTTAAACAGCAGAAATACTTAGTCTATATTTTCTTTAATGCAGCTAGTATTTACAGGAAACAAAGATACAGTACTAGGAAGTAGTTTTGAAAACTATAAGAAAATAACTTATAAATTCCTCAAATACTTGGAGTTACTGAATGTAACTAAATAGGAAACTCGGTTCAGAAGGATATTACTTCACAATACCGAGGTACTGTGCTGGAGTACGGTCTGGTGATCCCAGATGTGGAAAAACACAGTAACTCTTAACAGATTTAACTACTGATATTCTGAGATACTAACTTTACTAAAATGACTAACTCCTCAGACATATAAAATAAACATAACATGCGTCCATTCATACTCAGTAAACATAAAGAAATAAGTGACATAACCTGTTAAAGCTGTGGACAACAACAACAATGGGAGGCCGTTCCTCCCTACCAACTCCTGGAGAGCACTCAGACAGCGACTTCTCAGGACCCCCGAGCTTGCTCTGGTCTCCCTGGCTGGAGTTAGGTGCAGCAGAGTCAAATACCAGTCTTCAAACTCAGTATTAACTCAGAACTATTAGTCAGTTCTCTCAGCCCAAAAATCTGTAATAAAATCAAGTTACTGCAGCAATCCTCCTAACACAACTTCCTTACTGTATTTCCCTCTTCCTCAATTAATTTCCTGAATAACATTCACCTGAATGAATTCTCTCTGGAAAATAACTGAGCAGCCTAAGCTCTCTTCATTGAGTGCTTTTAAAAGATTGACTAGGTCTTTTTTGGGTTAACTGTCATTTAATGAGCCACCTGCTCTGATTCCACTTTCTTGGGGAATCGTGACCCCAAATATAGGGAAGTTGCCACCTGCAACTTAGGAAGTGTTTGAGGATGCTGCCACTTGTCTTTTGCCTTTCCACCTAGTTCCATCCACCAGTTTGACCAGTCCCCTCTTTTTAACAGCTCTCCCATGCTGTTGTCTCCACAATTTATTTATTAATAATAAAATATTCTGAATTACACTCCATTACTGTTGACTCTGCTGAGTCATCAATCCCTACTTAGGATTAATTTTAACATAATGTCTCAGAAATATAATAAAACAATTTACATAATTTTACAAAATTGGGGTATGTGACAAATTATGAAATTCCGGGCATTGATCCTTATGATGTCCTTCCATGTGACATCGAGTACACCATACTTCCTCACAAATCTTTTCTCCCTTCTTCATATCTTGTAATTGGATCATCATATTCGCCAGTTGTGATTGGATCTGATTCATGCCAACTCCAATTTCATCGATTAGTGAAGCTTCCATCTTCATTACGATATCCAGTGCCTCGCTTTGGGTCATGATATTCTATTTCATCAACGACATTCTAATATGTGGTACTAACGCGGTGATGAACTACTCTTTTGTTGTACAATGCTCATTCCAAAACTAACTGTTTCCATCAGCGTATTGAATCATTGATCAAAATCCTAGACTGATTCATTCAGATATTACTTGATTTATTTTAGTTATGTGATATATTGCGGATCAGATTTGGGTATTATAAATTCTTCAATCAATCCAATTCTAATTTTCATTAGATTCTTCTTCTAGTTCCCTTCTAGAATCTGCATGAACTTCATGTACCAGTCTAATGTGCGACCTCAAAAATTCATCACCCACTAACCCTTCTTAATATATTCATATAGGACTTGCTTCACATTCCATACCGCTTCGCAAAGAAACCAATATTGTTCGGGATCTTTGGTCCCATTCTGATCCAGGTGGATCATCTCAAAGTCGATAGAAGTTGAAGTCTTCAAAAGCGAAATAAATGCTTACAAAATGAAAGAGTTCTTCAACATATTTCTAGCAACGCTTCTTTCGTGAAAAAAGGCCTTCAAATGTAGAAGATATTCAAGTTTGAAGTTTCTTCAAAGATGATTAAAGTGGTTTAAAAATAGTGAGATGGTTAAAAAAAGGTAATATTGGGGATATGAAAATTGAACCCAAACCTTGTAATAAGGCCACCATGACCCCATAATTTTGGCAAAAGGGGGTGGTCAAGGGCTTAGCCCCCAACCTAGCCAACACCGAGGGCCCCCTTGGTGTTTAAGTGTATGCTAAACCTTAACTACAAACCATATATTATGTCATCCTTCCACCAAATAAATGTGGCAAGAAAACCATATAACATATTAAAACCATATTATATGCCAAAATTTATGCTTTATCCAAATTCATTCCACGAAGAGATTGTATGCAAGTGGTAATGTCAAACTTTATGCCTTATCACATATGTTATAACCATATGACATAAAAATGCCACCGTTTGAACTATGTGATAACGTGGTAAGGGGTTTAAATATGCCACCGCCCACAATACAAGTAACAGTGGAGAGTCCTGCGGGCTTGACCCCGAGAGCTCTCTCGATTTAGCGCAAAGACTTTATCATTGGGCCATGGGTCTTCCATTTAGTTGCAAGTGGCTGAATATTATTTAACTTATAAGTACGGTATACTATAAAAATCCACGAGTTTCCAAGCTACAGGCATGTTCAAAAACCAAAGTTCCAGTTTTTTCAAAACAGAATGCGTGCACAGATTCCAAGGTGGAGTACGAGAACAGTTCCCGAGAGGAAGTACAGAACATTTAGTATTTTTGTCTTTTTTGCAGATTGGTTGACTCAAATTGTGTGCTAGAGGAGGCCTTAGGAGAACATGGTCGATTTTATACTCATTTTTCTCGATTTTTCAAGAGGAACATAGTGGTGCAGTCTGTTTCTATGTCTGAGTGATAGAACTCATAATTTTTTCTAGGATACACATTTTGTAAGCATTTGAAGATTTTATCAATCGGCCTTCCCATTTGGAAGTGGCCCGGAGATGTAGCCAGTGGGTCTGGTGAACTCCGTTATCCGTTCTTGTACATTTATGGTTTGCTTACACTTTTATGTGCTTATGTGTATAATGGATGCTCTTTAATTATTCATTTTAAAGGTTTTTTGTGAGTAATCGACATTTAAAAATTCACATGCAAATAATGGTTATAAATATCCTTAAGTAATTTTTAGATCACATTCCCATGAAACAGTGGTAATTTCACATCATCGCCCTCCATCCTGAGCCTTCTTACTGTGTTCGTTGATCTGCTACTATTAGTGTGTTGATGACGCATCGGGAAATTTGGTGTTGAGCTTGTGTTTCTTCCTGACTTTGGCATAGTGCAAGAAGGTGTAGGTACGTTGTTGATCTGGTTTGTTCTTTTGTCTGTATCAGGTGTAGCCTACTTGTCTCCTTTGTCAATGTAGGGTCACTTAGTCCCTTGTGATCTTCTCTCGTAGCTTCTTGTTCTGATTGCAGCAAGACTCTCCTCAGTCCTCTACCTCTTCTCTTGTCAAAACCTTACCCCACTTCATATAATACCACACTCTTCCTCGACCTCCCTCACAGTTTCATCATAACTCCCATCCATTTACCCCTTATCATTCCATCCAACCCTCGTCTCCATAGTACCTACAAACTTCACACACTACATCTTCTACTCGTCGGAGTTCATCTTCAATATTCCCTTTTCACAGGTAAGCATCTTAATCCACAATTGCAAAGACAAAAGAAACCTACCTCTTAGTACTTTGAAGAATTCCCTTCCGTGTTGCTATAGGATTTGACTGTGTCAACCGCAAACTCAGTGATGTATCCTTCCAATATTCTATGGAGCCACACTTCAACAGCCCTCGATTATCTGTTTTCTACCTCCTTCAGCTGTTGGATCAGTTTCGGGGTCTAGCAAGTAATTTCACCTCCTTGTAAATTTGTCTTTCAATAGGTCAGCTATGCCAACCACAACTAGAAGATAATCAAAAACTCGACGAAGAAATACTCGTGGATATCAGAATATATATGTCTTCCCAACCACTATTCTATCAATAGTCTAGAACTCATATTTTCTTCTACTGTGAATTCTCAATCCTTCTGATCGAACCAATCCTAAATCTATGGTCTCGTCAGATTCCACAACATATCCTCCTTCTCCTCGCACTATGGTCTCAGCAACATAACCATTTGTTGACATAGTTCTATCAAAAGGGGTTCACACTTTGCCGACACCCATAAACACCGTGATCTCCCTGAGCACTGACCCAGACATTTTTTACCATATCTAGCAACACCTACGAAGAAGATGAATTCTCACCCAAGATGTTCGAGGGAGAGCTGAAGATGAATTCACATCTATTTTCCTACTATCTTCTTACTATCACAACATTAACTAGGGATTCAGGCAAGGGTGTTATCATCATTTATTAATGTTCAGTTGCATCGATAACCATTCATATTAGATCACAACATTATATTTATTCATAAATAGATCGAAAAAATGACATCATTCAATATGCAGAGACATCGCATCGTTCAAGTGTTGATGTATTTGTAACTTCGGAATGTATTCACTTGTATATTTTATATGTTGTATTTCTTTGTACCCCGATGTTCCTATCAGAGAGAATCATTAATCTAATCAAGTCATTAAAATTTCTAGAGGTTAACCCTCCTTTGTAAGTAAGGGCAATAGTCCCCATAGTTTCGGGGTACTAGGGTTATTAGACTCTCCTAGAGAATTCAGCCCTGGTAAGTAATTGTCAAGTCATAAACTAGTATAAATAGAGAGTGAGATTCTCTATTTGAGACACACACTCACTCAACTATAACACATGAGTGAGAGAGAAGGAGATTGCAAAAGTGAGAGAGAGATCAGCCGTCGGAGATCATCTTTGTGTATTTGGGTTTTACTTTTTCCATTGGTGCTCATTCTATCTCTGAGGAGGTTGCGGGGTTTTTCTCCTTTATGGTTTCCTTGAGGAAAACTCTTTGTGTCTCTTGTCTCTTATGATTATTATTGTCCATGTTATTCTCTCATATAAGATTCTAGATCATATTGATTAAATGATAAAAATCTAACATCAAGAACATAAACCATATTGCATCAATTACTCATCCAGATCGCATTAGTATAATAGTAAGAGCAGAAAACATAAAATCATAAATCAAGACTTAGTGGTTCAAACATCATCGCACACGTCATATTACCTCTGTGCATCAAAATAGGTTCCCAAAATACACTCTCAATGTTGCAACAAAAAATAAAAAATATATTGATATTCCACAGATGTTAAAAATATCATCACACATACAATTATGCCTCTCTCTATGCTCTCCCTAAGCTTCTCTTCCTACTACATTCCTAATTCTATATATAGGCTTGCACCTTTACATGATGGTCCAAATTAACTGACTCTCAAACTGACTTGTACCAAAAACTATAAAATTATGACCAAAAAGGACACAAATTATGACCAAGCTGACTAATTATTGATTTCTCTTCTTTGCGCACTATCATTCATCTTGTGCATCATCCTTTGACTCATGCACTATGCGGCTGAATATTCTTTTAACTTATAAGTACGATATGCTATAAAAATACATGAGTTTCCAAAGTTCAAGTTTTTTGAAACAGAACACCTGCACAGATTCTAAGGTGGAGTACGAGCATAGTTCCTGAGATGAAGTACAGAACATTTAGTATTTTTGTCTTTTTGTGCAGATTGGTTGACTCGAATTGTGTGCCAGAGGAGTCCTTAGGAGAATAGGGTCGAGTTTATACTCATTTTTCTTGATTTTTTTTAGAGGAACACAGTGTTGTAGTCTATTTTTGTGTCTAAGTGACAGAACTCAAATTTTTTTCCAAAATACACATTTTGTAAGCATTTGAAGATTTTATCAATCATCCTTCCCATTTGGAAGTGGCCCGGAGACATAGCCAATGGGTCTAGTGAACTCCATTATCAATTCTTGTACATTTATGTTTTGCTTACACTTTTATGTGCTTATCTATATAATGGATTCTCTTTAATTATGCATTTTAAAGGTTGTTTGTGAGTAATTGACATTTAAAAATTCAAATGCAAATAATGTTTATAAATATCCTTAAGTAATTTTTGGATCACATTCCCATGAAACAGTGGTAATTTCACATCATCCCCCTCCATCCCGGGCCTTCTTACTATGTTCGTTGATCCTCTACTATTAGTGTTTTGATGACACATCAAGCAATTCGGTGTTGATCTTTTGTTTCTTCCTGACTTTGGCACAATGCATAGAGGTGTAGGTACGTTGTTGATATGGGTTGTTCTTTTGTCTGTATCAGGCGTAGCCTAGTTGTCTCCTTCATCGATGTAGGGTCACTTAGTCCCTTGTGATATTCTCTCATAGATTCTTGTTCTGGTCGCAGTAGGACTCTCCTTAGTACTCTACCTCTTCTCTTGTCAAAACCTTACCCCACTTCGTATAATACCACACTCTTCCTCAACCTCCCTCACAGTTTCATCATAACTCTCATCCATCTACTCCTTATCATTCCATCCAACCCTCATCTCCATAGTACCCTCTACCTCCACCCACTAGATCTTCTACTTGTCAGAGTTCATCTTCAATATGCCCTTTCCATAGATAAGCATCTTAATGCACAATAACAAAGACAAAAGAAACCTACCTCTTGGTCCTTTGAAGAATTCCCTTTCCGTGTCGCTATAGGATTTGACTGTGTCAACTGCAAACTCAATGATGTATCCTTCCAATATTATATTGAGCCACACTTCAACAGCCCTTGATGCTCTGTTTTCTACCTCCTTCAGTTGCTAGATCAGTTTCAGGGTCCAGCAAGTAGGTTTACCTCCTTGTAAATTTGTCTTCCGATAGGTCAGCTACGCTAACCACTCGTAGAAGATAATCAGAAAATCGACGAAGAAATAATCATGGATATCATAATATATATGTCTTCCAAACCACTATTCTAGAACTCATATTTTATTCTGCTACAAATTCTTGATCCTTCGGATTGAACCAATCTTGAATCTATGGTCTCGTCGGATTCCACAACATATCCTCCTTCTCCTCACACTATGGTATCAGCAATGGAACCATTTGTTGACATAGTTCTATCGAAATGGGTTCACACTCTATTGACACCCATAAACATCGTGATCTCCCTGACGATTGGCCCAAACATGTTTTACCCTGTCTAGCAACACCTATGAAGAAGATGAATTCTCACCTAAGATGTTCGAGGGAGAGCTGAAGATGAATTCATATCTATTTTCCTACTATCTTCTTGCTATCACAACATTAACTAGAGATTCAGGAAGGGGTTTTATCATCATTTATTCATGTTCAGTCACATCAATAACCATTCATATTAGATCACAGCATTATATTTACTCATAAACAGATCAAAAAACATGACATCATTCGATATGCAGAGACATTGCATCATTCAGGTGTTGATGTATTTGTAACTTTGGAATGTATTCACTTGTATATTTTATATGTTGTATTTCTTTGTATTCCGATGTTCCTATCAGAGAGAATTGTTAATGTAATCAAGTCATGAAAATTCATATATTTTAACCCTCCTTTGTAAGTCGAGGCAATAGTCCCCACAGTTTCGGGGTACTAGGGTTATTAGACTCTCCTAGAGAAGTTGGCCCCAGTAAGTAATTGTCAAGTAGGAAACTAGTATAAATAGAGAGTGATATTCTCTATTTGAGAAACACACTCACTCAATTGTAGCACATGAGTGAGAGAGAAGGAGCTCGCACAAGTGAGAGAGAGATCAGCCGTTGGAGATCATCCTTGTGTTTTTGGGTTTTACTTTTGTCATTGGTGCTCATTCTATCTTTGAGGAAGTTGCGGGGTTTTTATCCTTTATGGTTTCCCCGTGGAAAACTCTTTGTGTCTCTTGTCTCTTGTGATTATTGCTGTGCATGTTATTCTCTCAGATAAGATCCTAGATCATATTGATTAAATGATAAAAATATAACATCAAGAAAATAAATCATATTGCATCAATTACTCATCCAGATCGCGTTAGTAGAATAGTAAAAGCAGAAAACATACATCATAAATTAAGACTTAGTGGTTCCAACATCATCGCACACATCATATTACTTCTGCACATCAAAATAGGTTCCCAAAATACATTCTCAAATTTGCAACAAAGAATGAAAAAATGAATTGATCTTCCACAAATGTCAAAAATATCGTCACACATACAATTATTCCTCTCCATATGCTCTCCCTAATCTTCTCTTCCTATTGCATTCCTAATTCTATATATAGGCTTGCACCTTTACAAGTTGGTCCAAATTAACCAACTCTCTAACCGACTTGTACCAAAAACTACAAAATTATGACAAAAAATGACAAAAATTATGACCAAGCCGACTCATTATTGACTTCTCTTCTTTGCGCACTATCATTCATCTTCTGCATCATCCTTTGACTTGTGCACTACGTGCATTCTGCCAACACTCTCTTAACATCCAATGTGTCAATATCAACACTCTCTTAACATCCAACGTGTCAATTTGTTTTATGATATGTGCCTCCATAAATAAGTTGAAACATTTTTTAATATATGCATGGGATCCAGTAAGTGGGAAATCTTAAGATGCTATTAATATGGAGGCTCATAAAACGCAAATTTCATTTTCATCCCAATAGGAATTTTCTCAACATAAGTATTGAAAAATTTAGGATCATCAAACAAATGTTCCCCATTTGAATCGAAAAAATCTGTAATTTCCTTCTTCTTCTCTTTGTCATATGCCCTAACCAATTTTGTTGGTGTCATTATTTCAGGTCTCCACATTTTCTCCAGTTTACCATTGAAATAAGATGCTTTTTGTTCTATAAGGGTGTTCATTCAAGAGGAACAGGAACATCCTTGAGAAATCATACACCAACTTTCATAGGTGTTCAGATTACCTAGCCTTTATTGAAGGTCCATGAAATTTACATCCATGATAACCTTTTGTTACAAAACATGTCATGCTGTATTTGGAATACATTGGTTCCAAATATGGCGGTTGCACCAATTTAAATTTGTCAAATAACATTACAGATATAACCACATAAATCAACAAGCTTACAAAGAAAACTTTTAGTCCTGGATAATCATGCGTGGTATATGCACATATTCCATACAGTGTAAAATACCTCTACACCGATATGCATCTTGATACATCATATACTTATATCCCTTCCCATAATTTCTTGAATTCCATGATCAATGGTTGGAGGTAGACATCCATATTCTACACTTGTCTTCTACTAGGAACTATAAGAGCTAACATAAGATGTTCATTCTTCACAGAAAACAATGGAGGGATATAGTTAGTGATAACTACCACTTTCCAAATATAATAATTGGTGTTTTGGATGGAATGTGGGTAAATCCATCCATGGCTATGCCCAATCGAAGGCTTTGTACTTCATCCTTGAAATTATTAGGCCATGTATCCTCTATATGCTTTATAACTATTGATTCTGGAGGAATCTGCATAACATCTGGCTCACTTCAATGCAAGGCATGCCACCCTTGTAACATGGAAAATTATTTGCAATGAAAAATCCTTTGAATCCTTGGGATTATAGGCATGTGCCTCAATATCTTATGTGAAGGGATATTTTCCTTACCCTTTTTTATATCTAGTACATGGAATGCCCACATTTAGGACATGTATATTTGTCCTCATATTCACCTCTACATAAAATACAACCATTCATACAAGCATGGTATGATATTTACTCAACACTCAACTTTTTCCGTCAATTGCTTTACCTCGTCGCAGTTTTCTAGGAGGACATTATCAGCCGAAAGTACTTTTTCTTTGAATAACCTGCAATTAGTGGGAAATGTAAGTGTATATTATTTCTAAGCATGTAATAAGTCTCTTTTCATTAATAATTTAGTGGGGATATGATGGTTAATTATCTCATTATTTTTGAGAAGCATGCATATGGCATAACACGCATTTCTCTCATGTTGTACAATAACATTGTTTTCCCCAGTTGAGTAGACCTTGATCCATGCCCAAAGAGAGGGGTGGTGGAAGTAGTTTTCAGGATTTTGAAGAATGAATTGGGAATATTTGCAATGTTCACCAAATCATCTTGTTGGAATTCATTTAACAACATTCCCTCCATGTAATGGGTATCCCATAAGACATCTTCCATACCAAATTCTATATCATTGTTCTCATCTCTAACCTATGAAGAACTAATGTTAATATAGATGTTTTGAATTGGTGACTCAAGACGTAGTGGGAACTGAATAGGTGGTTTATTCAACCATGCTTAGTATTATTCCTCTCTGAGCTCTACCATTTTAGTGTAATTCTCTCGATTTGACATGGAACAAAGGTGAAACGAAAGATGGTAGATAGGTATATCATCATCGAAGTCCTGGTTGCAAAAATATTGAACATTAAATCGAAGAAATGAGTAAAAAGAATGGATTTGGCATGTTGAAGCATTATAAAAAACACTTATTATAAGCATAGAATGTTTTTCCAATATTATAGATGCAATCAACCACTTTAAAAAAACTGTGGAATTAAGCAATACATTAACATTAATTCCAATGAAAATCCAAAAATAAAATTACTCAATGATATTTTTCTTACACCCTGATGGGGTGTCCAAAGGAATCCCCAATGCAAGTAATTTTTATTAGAATTTGGTGGTCTACGAAACTTATATTTTTTTAACAACTTGTCTCCAAAATATAAGATACATATTGCATGCACAACAACAAATTTGTATGACTTCTTTTTCATGAAGAACTCTTTGTCATTAGAGTGTTCCTCAAATGAACTATTTGCACTTAATAATTAGCACCTAGAGTTATTTATGAACCTTGCGGTTTTTCCATGAGTGTGTGGACAACCATAAATATATAGCGGGTTCTTCATGTTAAATTTTCCCTAATCACAGCAATCCATGCACATACTATACATGGAAATACTATTTTTTTGTTTCAAACTATTCAAGTAATTAGATTGATTATAAACAGATGGCATAAATGTTTCTGACTGCTTCGGAGGAACAAACACTTGTGAAAGGATAAACAACCCAAGATTTGTAGCATCTATTTTAGACTTTGTGATCATGTAACTATTAACATAATAGGAGAATTTGATCCCAACATCGGGAATAGGCAGGGAAGACGACCAAGTGCCATACAAAGTGTAATTGTAACTGGTTTAGTATTTACTTTGAAGGTGGATGGGAAGGGAGAAGTCATTTCTACTCTCCAACAATTGAACCAACCTTTGTCTATACTTCAAAAATTTTGTTCTTAATTTGTATAACTTTTTCTATCTTCTCGCGGATATATTTTGGCTAGTATTGATATCTTACATTGGCTCACTAGAACTCTCGATTGAATCAACAAAATGAGATGAGTTGGCCAATTTAGGATGAAACAAGTTTGATTTGACTTCCAAATTTTCAAAGAATGATCATATGGAAGTGTCACTACTACATTTGGATGTGAATTCTATCATATTTTCCGACAATGATGGTATAAATATCAAAGCTTGTCAAAAATTCCTTTATGTTTTTTAAGTTAATCTCAATCGATGTCGTACTTTTGACATTTTTACTTTATCATTGGATTTGAGATGTATTTATTTTTATAAAAACTTGTTGTTACATGTCCCTCTTTTGTATTTTAAATGGTCAACACACCCTCCTGTTCACCTAGTCAACATATGTAGGTATTCTGACGACTGTGAGCATAATGACAATTACATACGAAATCGTCATACTAAATTGATGATTATGTGATTCTCTTTATGTCTACAAGAGAATGTTTCGTGGTCTCTACAAATATACCTTCAATATTACAATAATATCATATCGAGCTCTATAATTTCATTGATTAAATCATATAGTTAACAATACCAATATCAAATGAGGAAAGTTTGAGGACTATTGTTACATTACAGCAGCAAATTGAAAAGAAGAATTGTAAGCTCTACATCTATAAAACATTGTTGGGAGTATGGGAACTTCGAAGGGGGCATGAATTTCATACAATGGTAAGAAGTACTAGATGAATTTCATTGTTACATGTTTAATTTTTACTCTTATTAATTTAAGTTAGAAGTTTTAATTTATTATTTTAATATTTGATTTATTTATATACTAAAAATATTTGATATACTGTAATTTGTAATTACAAAGAGAAAGTGTGATAGAATTGTATCGAGTAATGAGAAATATGTGTCGAATTGTAATAGATATGTTGGTATACAAGTTGATGGAGATCATCATGGAAACGATAATGGATATCATGAAGTTAATCCTATGGTTGAGGAAAATGACGATATTTACATAATTTGTAATGATAGGATAAATAAATTAATCAACAAGACATTACATGATTTGTCAATGGATGATACTTTGATGGATAGGTTGAAAATGTACCTCTCATTGAGAAGGAAGAAAAACCCTTATATGGAGGCTCAAAGGAAAATATTCTCTCCACAATTTTATTGTTGGTGAACTTTGTTAAATAAATGTAACTGCAGAAGACATCATATTTTGTAATATTATTATTATTCATATCTTTGGAGATGTTGTTCCTCCGATTAGGGATGTCAATGGTGTATATGGTCATGTGAATTCTTGAAGTAAAACCTTCATTGTAAGTCAGGTCAATAGTACCCACAAAAGTATTAATAAAATGTGATTTGAGTTTCCCAATGAAATTTAGACCTGATTGGGAAGAGAATTCAACTCTATTGGGTTATTAATCCTCTCCACTAATCAGTATAAATAGGGGAGGTGATGCCCTTATTTGGACACACTTAGAACTCAAGCAAGTTCGCTAGAGAGAGAAGTAGTAATCCACCTAGGAGAGAGGGAGTAGTCCAGTCTTATTCTTGGAGTCTTACAAGTCTTATTCTTGGGGTATTAAGTTGTACTTGGATGAATTCTATATCAAGGAAGTTTTTTTGGGTTTTCTGCCCCACGAGGGTTTACTGGGATAAATCTATGTTTTCTTTTGTGTGGTTGTGCTTGTTTTTATTTCAATGATAATTTTGCATATGGTTTTGATATTATGATGCTAAATGTTTTAATATATAGTATAATCATTGAAATATTAACATGGTAATAGAGACACCCTGAAAGAAGTCTTTCTATAGTTGAAATACTACTACAAATACAACTACTGGAGATTAGCGTTTCATGCTTGAAAACCCTAGATGGAAAAATATGGTCATCTTGGAACTTTTTATATAACTCGATTTGGAGAAGGATCGGGAGATAAAAATTGGATAGGAGGAATATTAAATCTTGATGTACCTTTGGTGTGAATTTAAGCCTCAAATTAGCTATACTTCAGGAGATATGATCCCTCCAAAATAAGGTTCCAACCTCTTCTAGATTTCAGTCTTAAATAGGCGACCTACAAATTATTTATTTATCTCGGGATAGCAATATCCAAATCAAATTTCGTAATATTTTGCATATAGTTCTCTGACTCTAGTATATGTGGTGTGCGTTTTAGACCCCGAAGTTGAAAGAGTGACACATGGCAGTCCATACACTTCACTATATAGATCTAGTCCACAAACAGGCGACCTTGGAAAACGTTGAATAAATTCCACTTGGTGAATCCAATGTTTCCCTAATCTGTGGGGTTGGAAAGAAGATAGATCAGCATATCATAGGATGAAGTTTCATACCGTTAGGAGTAGGAATATTGGAGATACATCATAATCAATATCAAGAAAATCTCTAGAATAAATTTAAGAAACTAGGGATTCCTATTTTGAGCACTTCCCTCCATAGATCAGCTAAAAAAGGAGGACCATCCAACTCACCCTAGGAGGGTGCATATTTCTATGGAGAGAGTTTCTAATTTTATGGATTTTGATTTTTTGACCTAACACTACTGTAGAAATAGCATATCTAATGCTATGAGTAAATTTATCATGTATTCCAAGAAGAAGCACATGAAATAGATCTTTCTACTAAGATAATTCCCATACGCATACACAGGAAACATAGAGAGAAGAACACAACCTGAATCACATGAATGAAGAGCTGAATATTGGAGTGTATTTTTCCATTGAATAATGATGAATAATAGTGTACATAAATAGTACATCCCTCATAGGTAAAATTGATTTGTATTGGAGATAAATCATCAAGCTTAGAAAGATGGACTTACTAAATATGACAAACCCCCATAGGTGGCTAAATCACTTCCCAAATCAATCAGGATCTCACAAATTAGAAAAAGCATGAGTAATTTGTCAAGTATGATGGAAAAAACATGCTAATCCTAGAATATTGAGAGAAAATCATGGAGGATGGGTTGGTAACAAAATATGGAAGTTTCCTAGTTGACTAGCTTTACCTTATCCACTAAAAAGTTGGAATAAAGCAATAAAAGATAGAATCTGCAGGAGAGCATAGTTACTAATTCTGGAAGTCAATAAAGTAGGAAATATCAACAAATAATCTGTATTAAATCATTCCTGGGGTATATATCGCAAGTTTTAACCATATGGTGCAAGTGGATGTCGACTATCTAGGCTAGTGGGTAGGAAATTAATCAAAATTGATTAAATATTTTATCCTATGTTATGAAGTGGGTTTATTATATTCCCACACCCCCCTTAAAGTGTGACTTTATGATGTTTATGTATGAAATATAGGTGTTTATAGGGCCCAACAACAAGGCTATGGTCACCCTTTGCAATTATATGTCTAGGAAAGTGAAGAAAGAGGCAAAACCATATGGGGAAAATCCTCCCTCGAGAAAGAACAAGGCATAAAATTTGAACAATATGTCTTCAACATATATTTATATTCACTTGAATGAGGTGAATTAACTAATTCTATTGAACTACTTGATGAAGAACCTTGTAAACTCCATAATCATGCGCTAGATTGTAGAATCTGCAAGAAGGAAGAGGAGAGACTCCTTGTATCTCATTGTCTGATGAAGTAGGAGAATTATGTGAATGATTATTGTTGCTGATAAAATTTGATATGCTAAAAAAATATGAAATGGAAAATATATATGCCATACTCCTTCCCAAAGAGTACAAAAATTAGGACAATTTGTTACACAATCAATTCCTTGAATAACTGCAAAATTGTGATGTGAATCCCACATCATTTTTCCAATCTGATGTAGCACCTTCCCAGATATGTTATGAGGATGAAAATAATCTAATATATCAGAAATATTAGCATATGGAACATAAAATACAAAGTATTTAGTTACTCCATGAGGATATAGGGCTAGACTAGGAAAAGTAAGAGCAATTCGGGAAAACTGATGAGTGTAAAAAGATGAATGATGGATGGAATTGAGATCTGAACCATAGGTGTTTAGAATATATAAAAACATGTGTAATATAATTCCAATGATTATGAAGCTCATGGATAACCATCCAGTGAAAGATAATCAAGACTTCAAACCATGTAATATAAGTGACATTGTATAAGAGACCAATGAGGAATCAACTAGTGATCTTGGGATTTCTATAGTCTTAGGATTATTCAGAGGTATGGTAGATGGTATGAGTGCTGGTATGAATTGTGTAATGACATGTATATCATCCTGAAAACATGCTTATAAATCATAATTATAATCATGTGAAGAATAGTTTCTTAAAGACAAGTCAGTATCTAGTAGAAAATCACAATTATTGGGAGAAGAATCTAGGAGACTGATAGGTGGATTATCAAAAAAAGGATATGATATTTATGATTATGACATATCAAAAACTGAATCTATATCAGAGACATGAGTAAATAATTTAACTCTATCACTAAAGGAATATTTTATATCACCTTGGAACTACGCACTATGTCCGTGTTCTGAGGAATCAATAGGCTTCTTTAGCTAATCTAGAAATTTAATATTGTGATTCTCAAGAAGTTGATACATGATGTCCATATTATTCTTGAAACATTTCTTCTCTGGATGAAATCCCTCGCTACAATAATAAAAATTGGATTTTTCCCCTTTCTTCTTGACTTTCTTCATTGAATCTTCATCAATAGGCTTCGAACCTTCATCTTCAATCAATGACTTTGGATTCTTCTCTTTCACAATTTTCTTTTATTTTGATTTTATATTCTTGCTTACTTAAAATATTAGAGAATTATCCTTTCCATTGGAATATCTAAGAGCACCCATCTAGATCAATTTATCTTGCTCCTTTGTTAGTGAATCAAATAAAGTACACAAAGAAGGCATTTTCCAATTAGAAACAACAATCCTAGTAGCATGAAAAGTAGACACAAAAACTGAGTATTCATGACCCAATTTTTTGAAATAATGGAAAGTATTAATTGATAATATTTATTCTCAATCCTACAATGCTTGAGAATTATAACAAGTGACTTGAATTTGGTGAAGAAACCCTCAATAGAATTGAAACTGCTTGGACTCATTGAGAATAACTCAATCTCCAGCCGATGCACTCTTAACTCATCTTGAACTCCAAATATAGGCTCAAGTTTGTTCTATATTTGGTTTGGAGAGGTCAAAACATCTAGATGAAAGAGAAGATAATGAGAAATAGAGAGGAAAATCAATCCATAGGCTTCATCCAACCTATTATGCCATTTAGCTTTCTCAACCACATAATTTGGTTCATTTTCTAAAGCCATAGAAACTCTATAGATTCCCTTACTATGCAATAGAACACCAATTTTGGATTTCCATCCATGATAGTTGAAGGGATTTGGGATCATAGTTGAAGAAGAATCCATACTGAGATGTTGATGCACTCAAGGAGATACTCTCTACAACTTGGAAAAAATAAAACTAGGAGAAAATATTATAAGATTAAAATCAAGCTCTTCTTCAGAGAGGGATAGGAGACTAGATGTAATTTGATAGAGAGAACAGATAGCTCCTCAACTCTATTGAACTTGAAAAACCTTGTGTCCTGATACCATGTAGAAATATCATCTCTATTGCTATGAGTAAATAGATCCTTGATTCTAAGAAGAAGCACGAAAAATATATCTTGCTACTAAGATAATTCTCACAAGCATACATGGGAAAAATATAGAGAAGAATAGAGACTTAATCCATGAAAGAAGAGATGAATAATGGAGTGTATCCTTCCATTGAATAATGATGAATAATAGTGTACATAAATAGTACATACTTCATAGGTAAAATTGAGTTGTATTTGAGACAACTAATCAATATTAGAAAGATATACTTACTAAATATGATAAATTACCATATGTGGCTAAAGCACTTCCCAAATCAGTCAAGGACCTCATGCATTAGAAAAAGCATGAGTGATTTGTAAAGTATGATGGAAAAACATGAAAATACTACAATATGGAGAGAAAAGCATGGAAGATGTCATTGTAAACAAAATATAGTAGTTTCCTAGCTAACTAGATTTACCTTATCCACTCAAAATATGGAATAAAGCAGTAAAAGACAAAATCTACAGAAAAGCGTAGTTACTAATTATGGCAATCAATAAAGTAGGTGGGATCAACCCAGAATCAAGATTAAATCATTCCTGGGTATATATGGCAAGTTTTGACCATATGGTGTAAGTGGATGCCAACTATCTAAGCTAGTGGGTAGGAAATTAATTAAAATTGATTAAATATTTTATCCTAAGTTATGAAGTGGGTTTATTATATTCCCACAACTACTACCGGGAAAACTAGGGCATCAGAAATTTTCCAATTATGTCCACACTTTTGGGAAAAGGACTATGTTTCTTAGCTCACCTTGAGGAGGCATGTCTTTCTATCCAATTAGATTTGAAAGACACCTAAGTTGAAAAGTTAGGGTTTCCTTATCAAACTCTAGGTCCACCAGAAGCAGTCTTCCAGAAAGCATTGAATCAAGTATCCAGTTGAAGCACTCTCATTGGTAAGTTCTATTCTCTCTATTTCCATTTGAAGTTCTCACTTTATCATGATAACAAACAATACCAAGCTTGAGTACAATCTTGAAGGATCCAAGAAATTATGGGCATGGAAGTATAGAGTGCTCCCCATACTATAAGAGCATGACTTGGAATATTATTTCAAAGGACGAGTTGTAGATTGAGAGGGAGACGAGGACATGTGAAGCTAAAGAATCCAAGAAGATCATTGCATATTCCACCAAGGACCATTTAATACCACATGTATCATATTTGAAGACTCCCACATAGATTTAGACATCAACATGAAGATGAACTTGAGGACTCATCCTAAGATTATGAATATGAAGATGTTAGAAAGTATTCAATTTCACTTCAGAAGTGATCCAGAAAATTATTCCTCTTTTAAGATCCAATATGGTACGATGGTTCAATTAAGCTGCGGGTGAAAAATCAGATGGCAAAAACACAAAGAAGCCACGCAGATCGGAGGTCAGAAGAGATCTCCTTCCGCGACATCGGAGGTTGGAAGCGCATCTCTGTCCGCAACGGTGGGCGGCCAAACTACTAGTCTGTCTGCAGGGATAACCGGATGAAAAAAATATAAGGATCGACGGGGCTCAAAAGCCTTTCCCCTTCCACAACGTCGGAGCGAAAAGTAGAACGGGAGCCACAATGTCGGAGCTTTAAAACATCAGAAGCCGAAAGCGGAATGGGAGCCACAACGATGGAGATATAAAGACTTCTAGTAGCCGCAATGATGGGCACAATCTTGATCGAAAGGATAACGCTTCCGGCAGCCGCAATGGCGGAGCTCACAAGAACTTCCCTGTTCGCAACTATGAAAACCAAAATAACAAAACTTCCGACTCGAAAACCAAAAGACAGCTAATTGAGACCATCAGATCCCATTTCTTATCCTCTTCCGCAATGGTGGAAGCACGGATGACTAGAACTTCTGAAAGTTTAGTTCACGTATGGTTCCGGAGGTCAGATCCTTGGCATGGCAGGTGGAACATCACGATGTGGCAGGACTTCATAATGTTTACAGCTTCTTTGTAATGGTTTGGTGAAGCTTTCTTGGTAGTTATGCCACAGTGGGGATAACGTTCAAAGGCAGATGAACAGCCTGTTGGGGACCCAGAACATCAAATGCTTGAGGCGCGATTTGGCCGAATGGCATATGGTAACAGCTGTATGAAAGAAGGAAAATCCGTTACTTATGAGGCTTAAATAGAGGAAGCTGGCAACCAGAAGGGGGACTCAGTTCGTGGAGAGCATAGTACATTGTTTTCACAGTTATAGAATCTTGGAGAGTTTGCTGTAAAAGGTTCTGGTGCTATATTGTGGAAGTCGACATTCTCTGTCATACTTTGGCTTTCTTTTCCCTACGAAGGCTGATTGTAATTTCCAGAGAAGGTTCTTAAAGACTTTGTACAGCATTCTGTTTTACAGTTGCTAAAGTTGTTTCTAGAACCATTTTGTACCATTTTCATAGATTAATTGGATCGGTTCCCATTGGAGAGGGACCTGGAGACATAGCCTAGTGGAGGGGGTGAACTCCGTTATCAACTTCTGTTTGTGACTCTGGTTCTGTGTTTTTTGCTTGGCATCTGTTTATCAGTCTTGTTTTTCATTCTTGTTCTAAGAATTTAATTCCTGTTAATGTTGTTCCTTTAAGTAACCTGTTGCACGCATTCTTTTACAACAAAATTTTAATGCACTAAAGTTGAGGTCCTACGAATCATATTTGGTATCAGAGCTGGTTGACTGTTGTGCAAGTTTGTGAATTCTTACCAGGTCTAGGTTAAATCTTGGTGAAGGAGAATTAGTTGAAGGAGATCCTGAGATTGGCTCCAGGAGGACATTCTCAAGAACCATGTCTTCTCCACGAAGGGAAGAAGAAGGACATACCAAACAGGAAAAACCTGTTATGTCTGAAACTGAGTTTCTGGAGACTTTTATGAGCATGAAAGGCATGATGGAAATTCTACTCGATGAGCGAGCAGAGAGGAAGAAGAAAGAAGAAGGATCTTCATCTAGAGATGCAGAAGTGAAGAAGGAAGAAAAGGGTAAAGGAGTAGGAGGTGATGGTGATCCTCCTGACACTAATCGGACTTTTTCTTCTTCTCATACTTCTCATTCAAATAATGCAAGTCCTAATATGAATTATCTCAAATTGGATGTAAAATTTGAATTACCTATTTATAATGGAGATTTATATGCCGAAAAATTAGACAATTGGATCAAGCAGCTTGAAGTATATTGCAGGGTGCAGGGCATTAATGATGACCCTTCCAAGATTTAATTGGCCACATTGAGAATGAGTGGAATGGCTCTTACTTTTTGGGAGAGCAAGATTCAGCAAGATCTTCGAAAGAATGGTAAAATTATTTCATTTTGGAATGAATTCATTGAAGTATTAAGGAAGCAATTTTATCCTTTAGGTCATATACAGCAATTAATAATGAGCTGGCAAACTTTTAGACAAGATAAAGGACAAAGCATTCAGGAATATACTCATGAATTTAGAAAAAGGGCTATTGCATTGAATGTTGCATTGGATACGCAAGGAACTCTTCTTAAATATATTGGTGGCATGCATTCTTATTTGCGACATACTTTGTTGATGTTTAACCCCAGTAATTTGGATGATGTATGTGTTCAAGCTACACATTTAGAAGCTAGGGGTAAGCATGATGATGATTCATTTATGAAGAAGTCATCTAAATTTGACAACAAAGATAAAGGAAAGGAAATAGCTACCATCATGAAAGAGGGTGAGAGACCCACATGCTCACATTGTTAGAAAGGGCATGATGTCTCTAAGTTTTGGAAACTTCATCCGGATTTAAGGCCAAAAAAGTACGGAGGAAACAAAGACAAAGGAAAAGCAAAAGCTACTGCAGCAGTTATTCAAGACTTGGGATCCGACTCAGGTGATGA
Source organism: Pseudotsuga menziesii (assembly GCA_001517045.1). Taxonomy (NCBI): domain Eukaryota; kingdom Viridiplantae; phylum Streptophyta; class Pinopsida; order Pinales; family Pinaceae; genus Pseudotsuga; species Pseudotsuga menziesii. Next base: position 810,098 of record LPNX010218334.1, on the reverse strand, counting down.
AACAAAGGTTATAGCTGTCGGAATCCAAGGTAAGGATAAAAGCATCTCACTTCCCATTGATGCACAATCCAGTTCTAGTGCAAGTACAAGTCTGCCATCTACTTCTAAGCAAAATGATAAAGATAGAAGTGCATTGTTTCATGTTCGTGTCATTGCAAATCACACAAATATTGATACATTGTTTGATAGTGGTTCACAAGTAAATCTGATATCAGAAGAAGTGGTTAAGAAATTGCATTTAGTTACTGTGCCTCATGAAAATCCCTATCCTCTAGGTTGGGTTACTAATGATACACAGTTGCAAGTTACAAAGAAATGTATTTTGAAATTTGCAATCACTGAAAAGTTTATGGATGAGGTAGAACTAGATGTAGTACCACTTGACATTTGTGGAATTGTACTTGGGATTCCATATTTGTATGACCAGAAAGCAGTCTTTTATAGAGAGCAGAATAAGTATCATCATTTTAAAGATGGTGTGGAATACATTGTTCATGCACATCGTATGAAAAAAAATCTAGCATTAGTCGCGACAAGTCAAATGAAAATGATAGTGAATGCTAGTAGGAAGTTTGCATTAATGGCTGTTAAAGGTGAATCATTGGTGGAACATGGAATTAAATTAATTAAAGGTGTTCCCGAGTATGGTGCTTTGTTACAGGGACCTGAAAGATTATCACTTAATATAGATGTACATCATGAAGTGCAGTTGCAGTGAAGCATGCCTCTTCCAAATCTTGGCAGGAATCAGATGATTATGCAAAAGACTGTTCATGATTATTTGCAGCACATGCAGTGCATTAAATCTCCTTTTGAGGCTTGTTTTTGTTATCTGTTGAAGTCACATGTGGACTTTTCTTTCGGCACAAAAAATGTGAAAAGTGGACACCATGATGCAAAGAAAATAGTGCAGCAGATAGTGCAAGAACAGCAGGAGATAAGTCAAGCAATTTGCAAAGCCAGACATGAATATCATCATCCTGTTGAAGTTGAAAAGCAAGTTTGGTTGTAGATCATCAAGGGAAGATTGAAAGGTAAAAAGCTCAATTTTGTTTATGATTGGTTTGAGATCTTTTAAAAGAAGTGTAAACATTCTTTCTGTTTGAGCTTATCTCCAGTTGCATATGCAAGGAATTTTAAATGGTATGAACCTCCTTTGGTCATGGACAAGGAGACTAATATGCAGATTCTAAGAAGCCGCGCAGATCGGAGGTCAAAGGAGATCTCTTCTGACCTCCAATATGCGCGGCTTCTTTGTGTTTTTGCCATCCGATTTTTCACCCACGGCTTCTTTGAACCATCATACCATATTGGATCTTAAAAGAGGAATAATCCACCGGATCAACAAGGGTCTCTGAAATCAAGGAGAAACTAGAAGCTATTGTAGACAACGTCAAATAAGAGGAAGTAGAGTTGAAAACCTTGAATGTCTCCCAAGATTATGGGAATATTTCATTCAAGGAATTTGTTCTAGAAGGGGGATCACCTATGGTATTAATGCACACAAGAATAATCTCAAGAAGAAAAGTTGGGAGAATTTGATAATCAATCCCTAACAACTCATGCCAAGAAGAGAAAGAACGAGAAGGAAGAACATTCTCTCAAGAATAAAAAGATTCCAGAAGAAGGACCTCTTATAGCTCAGATGATGAAAAAGGACACTTTGTGAAATAATGGAAGGATTATATGATCAAGAAGAACCATTAGATCATGAAGAATTGTGTTTGGGATGTGATTCTGAGACCTGAGGGGAAGTTTGTAATGTCTTCCAAGTAGATATACAAGATAAAGCATACAATAGATGACATCATCAAGAGACACAAATCAGTGTTCATGGTTTCTCTTAGAAAGAGGGAGTTGATTATCAAGAGACATTGCTCTAGTGTCTAGACACACTTCTTTAATGAAGTAGAAGTACAAATCAAACAACCTCCAAGACTCGAGACTCTTTAAAAATATTCACATGTGCACATAAGGTTTTGTACAAGATCATAAGTCACCTATAGGATAACACATATAGTTACATAAGGATATTGATGATCACTTAAATTTATTGATATCTCAACCTTTGCTACAAGGTTGAATCTGGAATCCTACAGAGGACAAGAAGCTCATAGATGTGTGCAAGAGGATCAAGTCTCCATTCCCCTCTCTTCTCTCCCCTTCCAATATTCAGTGAAGGTTATAGTGATCCAAGGTGAAGCCCTATAATATTCATATCGATCTCTGATAGAAGTTAATCATTCATTTAAATCGAGCTCCAATGAAGGAAAATTCACCTATGCTCTCAGACCGGTGTCGGGTGCTAGTTCGAGGCCTCCAATGCTAATTTTTGGATACCTTTTGAGGAAATTAGTACTTAGGTTCTCCTTTCTAACTTATAATATCCATAATTATGTTCAGATCTATGTACTACAGTAATAATTCTTTCCAAGAGAGCCATCATGCTTAAGTTTCATGAGAGGGGTCTTTTAATACCCATTTAATGCGTCTTTTTATAAGTTTGATGCATTAAATAATATGTAATGACCATGAAAAGAGTATATGAATGATATGATGCATAAAATATGATATATAAATATATTTATATCATTATTTTCAGGTATTATCAAATTTTGATACGAAATTTATCATTATTTTCATACCCTTGCTTAATGACTAGTCAATTTCAACTAGTTATACAATTTTTAGCATTGTGGAAGATATGTAAACTCAAATGATTTTTTGTAAGCTTATGTAGGTTTTTAATTCACCCCAATACCCAACCTAACTTACATATTAATAATTAGGTGGGTTCATATTGTGTTTGAGTAGAATATTTTGCGTAGGTTTTCCTCAGGCCAAAATCCTAGTTTTTGCCCAAAACACCCCAAAAATTCCTCAAGATGTTTCAGATATGTTATAAACCTATAAAAATGTTATTTTATTACTAATAAATTATCTCATCCTTCCATAATCCTTGGTTTATTGGAGGTGATTGTTCAATCTTAGTTGGAACCGGTTGGGACACCCAAAAGCATGGGAGTAGGCTTCAGCGGAGCTGATTTCGAAACATAAAAGGACCCAAAATATAGTTATTAGATATTTGAAATCTCTCTTTTCAAATTTATCTTTTTGTTTCTTCCATTATCCCACTGTCATTCCCATATTTGTCATTACTGCCTATATTTTTCCCTGCATAAAGAAGTGATTGGTATTATTGTAAAGTTTTAATTTCACATTTTAATTATATCAGTAGTAGAGTTAATATTCTGACCTGATATCATATCAGGGATATTACAGTGGTATTAGATATATTTCCTCCACCCCTATGGAAATAAATATTTCAGTGAAGAAATTTGCAAGCATGTCATAATATGATGATGACTATGATGAGCACTATGAAGAGTACTGCAGACAATATGAAGTATAATAATTCCTCTATGTTGATGGAGTCCTATCAAGAGATGAGTATGGTGTATTATATTTCCATGCATATATATAGAATAAATCATGTTTGAAAATTCAATGGTTAAGAAATACTTGACCAATATGAAATAAGCATGTAAAAACATGCTTCGCTGCTACCAAGAGTATCTAGCCTTGAGTAAGAAAATTTGTCCAAACATTTCTTTCAAAGAATATATTTATTTTTAGTATGGATTTTGACCCAAGTATGTGTATGAGAATTATTTAAAGAGAATAAAATCATCCATAGAGGAACCAAGTTGTTCCAACTTTTTGATTAAAGAAGAAGAAAGAGGAGCCAAAGGTGAAGATTCAACAAAGCCATCTGCCAGTCCAAGCATTATGAGATTGTTTGTGTGTTCTTATAACAGATCTTCTAAATTTTTTTACATGAGAACCATTCAATATAGAGAAGTCTCAATTTTCCTAGAGAAGAATATAAATGAAGTAGGGGAAAATATTCCTAAGGTGGAGTGCAAGTCACTGCAAGGTGACTGCATGGGAGAAGAAAGGGAAGAGGAATGCACTTATAGCTTATTTGTGGGTGCTATTTGGATCACTTCTAGATATTTTGGTTTATTTGAGGGTGGTGAGACATATTTTGTATAATATCCAAAAGAACATTACAAATCAGATTTACAGTCAGCACTTGAGTTTCACAAAGAAGAAAAATACAAGGCCACACAACTTGGTTGTGAACCAGAGAGTTTAATGGAAGAGAATGCCAGCATGGTGTCCCTACATGAAGAGGATGAATATGAAATGCCAAGGTATGATGCAATTTATAATTTTTTCAAATGTCACATTACATTGGAACCTTCAGAGACACCCTCCATTTCATATCATGGAAGTGATTTTGCAACTGAATCTAAAGTTGACTGGTATTTTGAGAATGAAGTATGTATTGTGGATCCATGAAATAAGAAATATAGTCATGTATGTCATCCATTGGAAGGAGAGACCTTAGTGAAGAATATTCTTTGTGAGACACATCATTTGAGTGGATCACTAAAGGAGGAAAGATAGAAGCTTCGGGAATCCATGAAGAAATTTGTTGACACCAATGCTTTGGTGGCAATATGTTGTTGGAAAGCCTTTGGAGGAGAGTTGGAAGGAGAATAATTTTTGGAAGAATTCATAGCACTTAAAGAAGGAGTGGTCAAGATGAAGGAGAGCTACATGAACTTACTATTAGATATATATCATATCCTTATGATGTCTGAAATGCACCATAGTGCACTCAAGAAGGAAGAAGAAGAATCAGAAAGGATCACTAGTAAGTTGGAGATCACTAGTAACTCATTGAAGATAACACAAAGAGCCCTTCAAGAGTCAAAGTTGTAGACCTATCAACTTCAAAAGGATTTTGAGGTGCCACACCTTTCATGTTGCATGGAAGGAAATGTTTTGGGTATAATGGAGGAATCTCATGTGGAGGATGGACATGAAAAATGTTCAAATTTGCAAGTATTAGTAAAGGAAGATGCCATAAAACATACTGATCAGACACTTGTTTCATTGCAGAAGTACCTTCAAGAGGATATATCATTCATATCTGCAAGCAAATACACTTATTTTTCCAAGGATTGGATAAGTCAGTACATATTGGAAATTGAGACCCAAGGTTGAACAAGCCTAGCTTGTAAATGTAAATAATGTTTCTTGAGGAATGTTATGGAAGAAGGACCCCATGAGATTCCTATGTGGAAAGGATATTTCACTTCAGAAGATGTGGCTGATTATATCCCATGTAAATCAGAAAAAAAAAATGTATTCATCCATTGAATGAGTAGATAGATGCCTCATTGAAATTGAGACTTTGGGAGGTAAAATTTTTCTTTGTTCATGCAATAATTTTTTTGTTCTACCTGACATTTCCTTGACATGGGTGCAAAAACAAAGAAGTATTATGCAATCACCATACATATCCTATTCGCATTCCTACATGGTTTGGGTGTACCACTACATGGAATATTTTGAATCACCCAATAAGAAATGTCCAGCTTGCATTCATGGTAGGTTGAAGTCATCTATGCATGCAAGAATAAAATTGGCACAAGGTGAGATCCAAGCACTTATCGAGAAAGAGAAGAAGCATGAAGAGTTATTATCTATGGGAAAAATGGATGAGTACATACCATTTAAATCATCAAGAAAATTTTATTATCTATTCATGGATTGGGTAGATAAATATATCACTGAAATGGAGGATCAAGGATGCACAAGAATTGCTTGCTTTGGTAGAGGATTGTTTGGCATCCATGCTTGGAAGGAGACACCTTATGAAATACCTTTATGGATGGTATATTCTGCTCCAAAGTATGTGGATGATCACATTCCATAGGGATAAGCAAATACAATTCCTTATTCATCCATAGATTGGGTGGATAGAGACATCTTTGGAATGAAGACCTTGGGAGGTAAATAATTTTATTTCTGCAATAAATTGTTTGTTGTGACTGGAATTGTCCTAACATGTGAACAATAGAAAAAAATTATTTTGCAGCCATTAGATACCTCCCATACACATGCACATGAGGTGCATTCTTCTTTGCATGTGCTTGGGGATTTTGAGGTCAAGCAAGATGAATACCAAGCACTTGCATGGTTCCTAAGAGATTATGAATTGTCCTTAGGAAAATGTTGTACAGTTTTGGAGGAGGCACATGATCACTTTGTCACTGAGCCAACTAATGGAGCAATTTTTTCATACATTTTCATGATGTATGAGTATTGCATGGATTTGGTTCACAATTCTTCACCCCGCAATTCTATTTCAACCACACCATGTGGGGATGAAAATTGGGTGAAAGTATTTTTTCTGTTGATGCCACAAGAGGATCATGATACTCCCACTCTTCCAGTTGAATGATTGATGGTCAAGCCATGTGGTTTGACAAGTGCATCAATGTTAGTTGATTTATTCCCATCGAAACCATTTAGCATGAAACTTTGTTCGTCCATTGATTGGGTGGCTAGACACATGATTGAGATGTGTGCACTAGAGGGTAAACATCATTTCTTGCATCAATGGAGAGACATTAGACACATTAGAAAAATTGTATGAGAAGTGGCATGAGCATGTATGGATTCTATATGATTCTCTCAATATACATGGAGGGGCATGGGATAACCACCTATGTCTTCATAGAAGCAGTGATGTAAGTTCCAGTGCTATCTTGCACATGGATTTTAATAATTTAGAGAGGACCAAGATGATTTGGTCCCACATTAAGAAGTTCCATGCTTGGTGGGAGAGTCTCAAAAATATTCAGTTTGTCATGGGGAGTGATCAATTTTCAGTGTGTTGGTATGATTTTCACATCCTCATTTTCATCTTCTATGATGATAAAATTTTGTTGTTGTTACTGATGTTTGGAAGGTGGCAGATAATACCATGGGAGCTTGGCATTCTTCGGAATGACATATTTCCAAAATGGGAAGCAACATTTGGATCCTTGTAGAGGAGGTAGTGGGATTCAAGCATTCTACTTAGTTTCCTTAACTGGGTTGTTGATTTTGATGAAAGAAGTTGTCATTGGGGAAATGACTAAAATCAGAGTGGTGCAGCGGAAACATGGTGGACAAATTTAACAACACTCTGGAGTGCTTCTACTTGAGCACAAGCATACTTGGGATGGGAGGATTGTCATGTTCCTCCCTTGAAGGAAACTTAAAAGTGTTGACCTTTTCAATTTTCCTAAACATTCAATTAATTAATTATGCCTATGAATTTTGATTATTTAAAACTATGGAGGCATGTAATTTCTAAATTCTGGTTATTTGTAATTAGTTAATTATTATGAAAAATAATTAATGGTGGAAATGAGTTGTCAAGGCAGGAGGGCACATTAGGAAACTTTCCTAGAATAGAAAAATGGAAATAGTGCAAAAGTAGGAAAAATCAATATGTCATAGAAAAGATAGAAACTATCCAAAGCATTGAAAAGAAAGGAAACATTATCTTATGCGCAAACTTGATAATTACTCAAGGAGGGCATAGTTTCTATTTTGGACTGAAGGATACAAACATGGAAACATTACTTAAGCTTCCTACTTGATATTTTTCTCAAGGTGGACGAATTCTTACTTTGGGTTGAGTTATACAAACAAGCAAACATGATTTGAAAACCAAACTTGTTAATCCCATCAAGGAGGGTGCACTCATGGCTTAGGGACAAGATCGGAAAGTGGGTTACTTACTCAATAGGTGGATGACCTTCTCAAAAATTAAATCAATTCTATAAATGAAGGCTCCCAACTCCATTTCACAACTTTTGGTTGTTGAATATTTTGGTGTGAGTGAAGCTGGGCTTCCATATTGAGTGATGAGCCTCAGTTCCCTTGGGTGATGCGCCCCAAGTCTCCATTCTCCTCTCTTCTCTCCCCTACCAATATTTAGTGTAGGTTATAATAGGCCAAAGAGAAGACCTATAATTCTCATATCAATCTCTGATAGCATCTATTCATCCTTTGAAATTGATCTCCAACGAAGGAAACTTCACCTATGCTCTCATACCGGTGCCAGATGCTAGTTCCAAGCCTCTAATGCTAATTTTTGGACACATTTTTAGGGTATTAGTCCTTCCATTCTCATTTTTATCTTATCATACCCATATGTTATTATCTATGTACTACAATAATAATTATGTCCAAGAGATCCATCATGCTGAAATTTCATGAGAGGAGTATTTTAATACCCATTTAATGGGTATTTTTGTCAGTTTGATGCATTAAATATGATGTAATGACCATGAAAAGAGTATCTAAATGATATGATTCATAAAATATGATATATAAATCTCTATATATCATTATTTCAAAGTATGATCAAAATTGATATGAAATTTATCATTATTTTTGTACCCTCACTCATTGACTAGTCAATTCGACTAGTTTTAAAGTTTTTAGCATTATGGAAGATATGTAAACTAAAATGATGTTCTATAAGAATTCTATAGGTTTTTAATTCACCCCACTATCTATCCTAACTTACATATTAAAAATTCGTTGGGTCCGTGTTGCGTTTGAGCAGCCTCTTCTACGCAAGTTTTCCTTGAGAAAAAATCCTAGTTTTTTCCCAAAACACCCCAAACTTCCTCAAGTTGTTTCAGATATATTCTAAACCTGTCAAAATTTTATTTTATGCCTAATACATGACTCATAAATTATATGATCCTTCCATAATCCTTTGTTTATTGGAGGTGAATGTTCAATCTCAGTTGGCACCAGTTGGGATACCCGTAAGCATGGGAGTAGAATTCAATAGAGCTGATTTTGAAACCTAAAAGGCCCCAATAGACAGGTTCTTATGGTTTTGAACTCTCTCTATCCAATTTTTTATTTTGGTTTCTTCCATTATCCCACTTTCATCCCCATATTTATGAGTACTGCCTATATTTTTCCCCGCATAAAGAAGTGATTGGTATTATTGTAAAATTTTAATTTCACATTTTAATTATATCAGCAGTAGAGTTAATATTCTGATATGATATCAGATCAGGGATATTACAGATGTAGAAGACTAATATTTTGAATGTTGAAGTGTTATGTCTCACAGAGACCCTGAAGGATGAATATATGTGAGGATATATATGCAAATGTAATTTTATACTTCATAAGAAATAGATTTACATTTTTTTCAAGAAATATGTGTGTGTGTGTGTGTGTGTGTGTGTGTGTGTGTGTGTGTATTCAATGTGGTTCACAACCCTGAGGGGGGTTTCTATGTTGACGGGAAGAATTCNTATATATATATATATATATATATGCATAGCCACTTGAGGATTTGACTCTGAGATCTTCTACTTACAACTCAGATCTCTCAACCACTTGAGCTAACCCATCGGGATACATATATATATATATTCAATAAACGCCTCAAAAAAAACTTTAATATATAAATATTGAGCCATTTTTTGTTAGTATGAAACTAAATTCTTTAAATTTATAGGTATTTAGTAGATAAATGATGAAACGAAAATTTGTTAGTATGAAACGAAAATAACAACATGAAATTTTCTCATTAGTGTCATGGCTTTATAAGCAACACTTTGAGCCATAACTATAAATTCTCTTCAATCGTGAAGACTTAAAATTCATAATTATTCTCTTTTAAATTAATTTCATTCATTTAGAAAGGAAAAACATTATTTCATGTTAACATATTCTTCCATTAAATTAGCCACCAAAACACATTCCTAATTAAACAATTTATAAAAATAGTTTTCTTAACAAACTAGTCCATGGTTTTTATAAACCTCATAACCAATTCATGGTTTTGATCTAAATTAATAAATATAATTATTGAAATATAAATTAGTTAACTTATAATCAATACCACAATTAACACATATACCACCCAAAAAAGTAACAAACCCTTCAATCCATGGTTTGTAAATACACGAAAACCCTTCAAACTAATTCAGGTTGTAGTTTTTAAATTTTTTTTCCAAAGAAAAAATTCATAAATATTTTATTCACATTCAGCAGATGGCCTCAAAGGTCCATTGTACAAAAAACCAACTATGAAGTTGACATTACATTCAGATAATTTCCTCATGAAGAGCACAATGTACCATTACCATATCCAAAATCTGACCCAACTATAAAGTTGTCATTACATACAATAAAATTGCCTCATGAAGAGCATACTATACCATTACTTTTCAGCAAAAAATCAAAGATCAAGGCTGTATTAACAGCCATTCAGCATCAGTGTGATCATAGTAGACTTTTTTCATCATTCCTGATCATTCAGGTCAGATAAACTGTGAATCGAAAGTGATCACAAGCAAATAGACCAGAGCAAAACTAGCTAGCTGAAGTAGTCTCAACATGAATGATAAAGCATAACCATAATAACTGAAATCAAATGCTGATAAAGAATTCAGCAACTAATAAATTGGCCATTTCCATGCCATCCAGTGTTTCGAAGAAAGTTCATATCCAATTCAATTCAGCTCAAGAGGCCATCAACCCGCATGTCATGCTCTCAGTATATTTGCTTCTAAATCACCAAAGGGGCAAGATGAAGCATATTAATTTCAGCTAGTGCATCATATAACAAGGGTGGAACCAAAAATTAGGAAAAGATGATCACATCTTAAACCAGAAATGCCCAAGTATTTAATATCACCAACATGAACTAGCAAAGTATTCACAAGAAACTGTCAGAAAAAATCAAAATGCATGTAGCCATCATCAAGAAATATTCATACTCAAAACTACAAAAGACAGCTCACAGTACCAAATGAACCTGAGCTTCATAAACTAGAAAACCTAAAAGGTTTCCACATTTTATGTGCCTCTCTGTTCACAAATACTCCAAGATCCTTCAAGAGTGCTGCCACCTGCTTTAGCCAAAGCATCTGCTTTATAGTTTCGTTCCCTATAAATGTGTTTGAAAGACACATAATCAATACTGTCAGCTAAATAGTGAACATCTTGAAGAATCATGGCTAATTCAGTATTTAGTAAGCGGTACTTACCAGCTGCCCAGTTTATAACTAACTGGGAATCCCCAAAGACTTGAATTTTATCCAAATTATTCTTCCGAGTCAGCTTAAGAAGAAGCTTAAGAGAACATAATTCTGCATAATTATTAGTACCCAAGCCTAAACCTGCTTTGAAAGAAACATAATGAATATCAGATATGAACAGCATACCTCCAACCCCACATATCATTGGATCCCCAGCTGCAGATCCATCAAAGTAACCCCATGCATAAGTTTTATCAATTTCTTCCACAAAAATTGATCTGATAGAGACCACAGATAAGGACTGTGGTAAATTCTTCATCATACCCAAGCTGTAGATTGATACCTGTGCTGGGGTTGTTACAAGATCCTCAAAACAAGACCTATTTCTTGCTTTCCATATAAACCAGAGTACAATGATAGGTAAAGATTTGATAAGTACCACCTCTGATATAAAACACCAGTTTTAAAAACATATAGACAGGGAATCTCCATTCCATAAATTATTAAGTTTCAAATGATCCTCAATAATTGACCAGACAGATTGAGTAAAAGGGCAGTCCACGGCAATATGAAAATTGGATTCACAGCTCTGTTTGTTTAAAAAGCACCTTCTAGGACCTTCTCTAGCCCTCGAACAGAGAACATCCCAGGTCAATGCTTTACCAGAAAGAAGAAACCAGCTAAAAATTTTTGTTTTTAGGGGACACTTCATCTTCCATAAGACCTTCCACCACCAGATTGATTCCACTTCTCTATGCATAAGCTCAGCATAACCCTCCTTAGGAGAATACTTGCCTGTTTTAGATAAATTCCAGATAAGACAATCAGCTGCAGCTAAGAGTCTAACATGGCTATACTTGAGAATGGCAATATATCCATTCCAAGCATCAATCTCAAGAGGGTTAGTAAATCCAATGGTGTCTACAGATAACCATTTTTGAGACATCAATCTAGACATACAATGAATTCCAATATCAAAAATGAATTGAAAACCATCCAAATGTAATTTTTCTAAGATAGAAATAGGAAGAGCATGTCTCCATTTACATCTAGACCACAGATCTAAACCAATACGAACAACATTGCCAGCACCAATCTTCCAGACCAGAAAATTTCCAATGAGATCAAATGCCCAAAGAACAACTTTCCAACAGATAGAAATGTTCTTTTTATTTTTAACAGTAGATCTAATCCAATCCAGAATATTCATTGGATAAATATATTTCTGTATTGCAGTCTTAACCCATAAACTCGAACCATGAATGATATTCCAGACATTTTTTGCTGCAAGTGCCTTGGAAAACAAAACAGGAACTTTAAGTCCCCATCCACACATAGATTTAGGCATAGCAAGGAACGTCCATGAAATCTAGGGTAAACCAAAAGAGTTATGTTTACCAACCCAAAGAAAATTAAAACAAAGCTTTCTGATTTTGTCTATGACTCCCATGGGTACCTAGAAATGCATCCAATAGACTGGAATGGCCTCTAAAACAGCTTTAATCAAAATCAGCTTTCCTCCTTTGGACAACCAACGAAAGCTCCAATTCTGAATCCTTTGTTCAACTTTAATAATCAGCCAATCCCAATCCCTAATAAGGTATTTGCATGGTTTAAGATGAAACCCAAGGTACTTCATGCCATTTTCAATTCTGTCAACAGGAAAACTGAAAATATTCTGTAATGTAATAACTTCAGAATCTTCCATACAGGAGAAATATAAAGATGATTTATTATCATTTATTTGCATCCCAAATGCCTTACAGAAATGCATTAAAATCTCATAAAGAGTAGAGAGAGATTGTTCAGAACCATCATTAACCATGACAATGTCATCCACAAAGAGTACATGAGTTAAAACTGTATCATTACCAAAAGATAAACCATGATAAGTCTCACAGAGTTTAGCATGAAGAATAGCCCTCCCAAGGCCTTCAACCACAATAAGAAACAGAAGTGGTGCCAAAGGACACCCCTGTCTAAGTCCCCTACCAGATTTAAAAAAATTGGTAGCAACACCATTGATGAGCAGAGAGAAAGAAACAAAAGATAGACTGCTCATAACCCACACAATAAATTTTCCAGCGAATCCCATTTTCGCAAGAATAACCCGAAGATAGATCTAGCTAACTCGATCATAAGATTTAGAAAGATCGATCTTAATCATGACAGCTTTTAAGGATTTAACATGCATAGAATGCATACCTTCCTGAATGACACCTATAGCATCGTGAATCTGCCTTCCCGGCAAAAACCCAAACTGTTCACCAGAAATACATCTACCCAAAACCTTTCTAATTCTAATCGAGATAATCTTACCAATAATTTTGTATACAAAATTACACAGAGATATAGGCCTAAAGTCCTCAAAATATAAGGGACTATCAATCTTAGGAATAAGGGCAAGAAAGGTAGAATTAAAGACACCTGGGATTTTGCCACTTATCCGAGACAATTCGATGACTCTTAAAATATCCTCACCCAAAACATCAAACAGGCATCTATACACCTCAACAGGAATACCATCTGGTCTAGGGATCTTATCATTTTTGCTGATGGATAAAATATGCTTGATATCTTTAAGAGTAATAGCTTGCATTAGCTCATCATTTTCATCCTCCGATACAGATGATGGGAAATGACCAGCACTATGAACAATCTCTAGAATATGGAGGTCATCTTCTTCTTTAAATAGGCTTTCAAAATGCTGAATCCCAGCCTCAGCTATAACCTTAGATCCTTCCACAAGATTTCCAGAATCATCATAAATTTTCCAAAAAGAATTGCGACATTTCCTATGAGCAGCAAATTTGTGAAAGAAAGGAGTATTGTCATCACCACAACTCAACCATAATGCCCTACTTTTTTGGCGAGCCTCCTTTTCCCGGAAAAGAAGAATAGAGCTCTTGCGTGATTCAATCTCAATCAGTAAATATTTATCAACCACTGATATAAAACCAAAATTATGCCTGTCATAAAATATTTTCAACTCAAATTCAATATCAACCAAATCTTTAATGTTCTGAGCATTTTTATTCAGGGACCACTTAATAGAAATTTCTTTAATTCATTTAATATTCTCACTAAATTGAGCAACAGGAGATAAAGAAGACCGAGCATCAAAGAGAACCCGAGAATCTTTTAATTCTTCAACCAAGTCAATATGATCCAACCAACCTGAATTGAACTTGAAAGGACTATGGGCCTTAGGAGACTGAGATGAAATTTGCAAGAAGACAGGTTGATGATCAGATACACCTCCACACCCAATCCATTATTTGAGAAGGAAATCACAATCTAGGAAATCAGCGAAAACTAAAAGATGATCCAACCTTTTGCATATACTCTCAGAACCAACTCTACGATTACTCCAGGTAGGAATAGACTCCAAAGGGTTGATGTTAACAATCCCCAAGCTCTCCAACAGATTATGAAAAAAATTAGTTAAAGGATCTGCTTGTGCTTTAACCCCCCAGATTTCATAAAGTCCCAAGGAAAAATTAAGATCACCCCAAAAAACTAAAAAAGGAGACAAGAAACAGTCCATCTTAATCAAATTATTCCAAAAAGTTTCCCTGTTCAGATAGGGCACATAAAGATTAACAAAGGATATTTCCTTTTGTAAATCATATGAAAATAAAACAGCACATAACCCTACTTTCATGGCCCAGGCATTATGAAAAAGAAAATTACAAGACTTCCATCCCAAAATAAGTCCACCCGATTTGCCCTTAGCATCCACTGAAATGAACTTCCATCCATGAATCAAATGTTCCAAATATTGAACCAGAACGCACCCCTCAATCATAGTTTCTTGTAAAAAAATAACATCAACTGCATGTTGATCGATAAGTCTTATAACCACTAGTTTCTTGGAAAGACTAGCCAAACCCCTAACATTTAAGGTCAAAAGGATCATATGGAAACCTTGTTAAGGGTAGATGCTCTAAGCTCCCCAACACCACTCATCATAGAATGTAATACTTTTTCATCCCCATTCAGGCCCTTAACAACTTTATGATTCCCAGGTTTATCCTTGACAGGCCGAAAAACCTCCTAAATAGATTTCGAGCATGAGCAAAGATAATAACCCTTGCTAAAAATAGGAGAGGCCTTACAAGGAGATACAAAACCCAGGTCCTTCAATGATAAAATCAAAGCAACAAGAGATAAGGCCTCAGCGGAATGGTTAAGAAACGGAAATTTACCAAGTTCGTCCTTAGAATTGGAAATGCTTAACGATTTAAGATCGGCTAAAGGTTCAGACTAAAAAGAGACAGAATGCAAAATCCAAATTCTCATCCACAGACGTTCTAGCCTTTGCATCAGACTGATTCCCACCATTTTTTACTCTCCAAACTTTGGAAGAAGAATGTTTATTAAATGGAAGAGAGCATTCATTTGCCATGTGTCCAAACCCATGGCATCTATAACATCTAAAGGGAATTCCCACATAATCCAGTGGCTGATAGAAGTCACTATTACCCTTTTTAATGACCAGTTCAGCAAGTAATCCCAAATCAAATTCTAACAGAACAAGAACCCGACCCATACAGCAAACCCCAGAATGTAAATAAGTAAAATCAGTTTCCAAATGGGATCCCAAGGTATTACCAACAAGTCTGAAGAAATCAGAAGACCAGAATTCAAAGGGTAAGTTTGGGAGTTTGACCCAAATAGGAACTTGATCATACCTTTCCTTCCGCGGATCAAATAAGGGCGTCCATCGCTTGATAAGAAGGCCAGCTTTATCCCATCTCCAAACTCTAGCCAGAATCTGATCGGCATCAATGACAGAAGAAAATTTAAATGCTATCCAGCCCCTTGGAAGCATATAAATCTCAGGACGAGTGCTGATAACATCAGTCCAAGTCTTCTCATCCCACCCATGCAAATATTTAGCATTAAAATTTCTCCTTCCAAACCTCCCAACCAAGGTCAAAGCATTGGTGAGAACGATATCATTTAAAAGCACATCTTCCCCCAGAGTCATTAAAACCAGATTTATCTTCTTGATGGGTTTGGGCTGCCGCTTCTTAGAATTAGAGTTCCCTTGGCTAACAGAAGAGTGAGGAGCATGCACATGTTCATTATCAGAATCTGTGGACTTGATAGAAACATGATTCTCAACAAAATTAGGAGTAAATCCCAAATCTGCATTCAAACCTTCACTAACCTCTTGATCCATCCCAATTGACTTGAGACTATCCGATAAGCTTTTAATCTTGTCAACCTGATAACCAGAGCCTTTATGAATATCACTAGCACCCATGCATTCACAGTTCAAAATACCCAATGTATCGATTGAAAACCCGTTTTCAATGAAGAAGGCATATTCCCAACCAAAATACTTTTCCCAGGGCACGCAGGACATTGCCCTGTCTTAATGACCTCCGAATGCAAAGGACGAGTAATGGATTCCGGGAAAGTATTCGTATCCACGGAGAACAAAGGATCAACACCAACATCAACCTCATCAATACCCCTCGAAATTAACCCCTCCGAAAGCACCATCCCATAATCACAAGACCCTGCTACCAAGGACTCATCAGAACCGGATACCAAAGGTTTCACCTCCGCTGCATATACTTCAATCGATTGAGAGGTTGGTTTAAAATTCCTGCCTCTCTTGACTCCGCCATCCAAGCAAGAGGAGACATGAAACCCAATCTCTGAACAATCCTCATGCTTAGGACCCATACACAGCAAATCCCTATCTCCCATAACCTTCACCGATGAGTAAATCGCAGAAACACGTTTATTCTCACCAAAACCCTTCCAGAAACATGACAAATGTCCCATGGGAATAGAACTGACAGGACAAGCATATAAAGGACTCAACACATGCAGGCATATATCATTCAAATCATAATTAGATTGCCCACTCAGATTTCCGCCATCTAGATGATCCACTGTAGAAATAACCCCATGCAAAACAGGAGCAAGTTTAATGTTATCAATTTCCGGGCCTAGAACAGACCCCATGTCTCCCAGGTTAAACTTCATAGGCACATAAGTCACTGAAACCCGCTTATCCACTCCTATACCTTGCTTAATACAATTCAAGCATCTTGGCAGAGTACATGCCAGAGATTTCGTCGCCCGAAGCGACATGACTATCACAGCCAAGATAATCCCCCAACCCAGAACCAAAATCCTTCAAACTTCGGAAAAAAACTCAAAGATCCCCAATAAAGATCCTAAATGCTCACAATATACTCACAGAAATGATTAATAGCATACTGACACCAATCCTTATGTCCGGTAATCGCCTAAAAACAAAACTTCAACAGAAAACTCTAAAAACAGTCCAAGCTTACCTCCAAAAAATCACTATTGAAACCACAATGCTACAGGATATAAACACCGATAATAGGGATTAAACCAGTTGCGGCATTGAGAAGCGATCTCCACTCATTCAAACAATAGTATCCAGCAAACCAGTCAAGACAAAGGCCACCAAGATAGAATAATCTCCACTCTATCAGAAACAATCAAGCTTGCATCCTCAATACAATGTTTCAAGAAAAATACACCAGCTTCATGGAGACCATATGCATTAATGAAAAACGATCACTGCTCAATTGATCAAGAATAATCAACAATAACCAGCCAAAAAAAAACTATGTCCACCAAAGTAGAGCGAACTCCACTCTATCAATCCAGAGAGAGACCAGCCAAAGCTGCGTCCACCAAATGAGACCGCAAATACCAAAAAAAGAGCATACCCCTGACACCAGCACCAAGTTTTGATAAGCACACTAAGGTTACCAAGGAAGAAAATACTATTAACTTTCATTCCATTTTAGAAATTGAACTCATAATTATTATTTTCTCAACATAGAGAAATTATACAAATTATACAGAGAAATATTGTATTCAACCCAAACACGTAATTCCAAATTTTTCCAGCCATACATCATCATAAGTAACAGGCATATGATAAATTTATAACGATTGGTTAATATGCCGGGGATTTTGTATCATTTGGGTGGGTGAAATAAATAATCTTGAAATGAATTTACCGCAACAAGCTTAAAAGAAGCGACAACTCAAGTGAATTATACTTACCCACAAATATTAATCTCTCAAAAAAAATTATTTGCATCGGAATTATGAATTTATGCAAATAAATTTCTTGACTTAAATTTTATGAAAACATTCTTGTAACAAATTAACGTATAACAGCATATAATTTTATAAACATGAAATTTCACCATTAAAATTCCTTCCAACAATCATTTAATATAGAAATATTAGAAAATTAAAAATTATGCATAAACTTATCTGATAATTTTGTTTTGAAGCAGATAACTAGTTGCATGTGAGCCACACTCCTCCCAACCGTAGGACTTATCCATCCTATAATATTTTAGCTCCCAAGTCTACCCTCGAGCTGAAATCCAGACATTAACCATAGGTAATTCACCAACCCCCTCAACTCAATCATAGGGATTAAACAGGGATATCTAGACAGTAAGGGAAAAATTATAACCAGGAATAGGAAAAGACAACAATTTTCAGACCAATTTCCATGCCAATTTCACAACTGACACACCATATCTCCTTTACAGACACATAGTGATACACTTCACTGCAAGCGTCGGAGTTCCACTTGGGGTTTCTTGCACAAATTGCCAAACAACTAATCAATTCAACCAAATGGCTACAATGAAAATTCAGGGATTATAAAAACAAAGTTTTATTCTACCTAAGGAATTCAAATACACGTAGTGATATACTTCACTGCAACTGTCTGAATTTTCCTCAAGGTGTCAGCCACCACAATAGCTTCACATGCAATTGTAATAGAAAGCAATAGGTATCAGCCAATAAATTGGTAAATGGAAGCGATTAGTAACAACATATCACAACATATCACTATAACAACAGGCAATTGTAACAACAATCAAATGGTAACAACCATTAAATGGTAACAACAAGAAATCAATTGTAATAGCTAGCGATTGGTAACATCGGTGAATTCCTTGGACATTTAGAATGGTCAAATTCTCCAGTCTCATGTTCCAGTTTCTTCTCTTACCAACTCTCTTCTTGCCCACCAAAAAAATCCTAGCTCGTTTTTCCTCTATCTCTCAGGTGCGACAAGTGTCTTCCTTGGGCTCCCACATGGTTGTCCCTGAAGGAACCACATTACCCTCCTCATAATTAATCACAAAACTTAATTAAAATTAATTAAGTTTACCCAAATTTAAATTAATAATATTTAATTATTAAACACTCCACCTTTTGGTTTTGGCTTAGGAACATGGGTATTAGGGATTTTAACATAAGGTTTAGAAAACAATTGACAAGGGTAAACCTTACGCCCTTGTTGGAGTATCGGTACAACCTCCACATGGTATAAATGTCGCACCTCTGGGAATATAAAACAAGTGGACTAACCACCACTCCTCATGATATGGCCTTGTGTTGGGTTTCAAATGTTCATCAACATTTGTAGGCTTTGGTGTAACAAAAAACCTTACATGGTATCAGAGCATAGGTCTCAGGTTCAATTCCCCCAATCCACACCGGAGGCGGGGTGTTGGAGTATTGGTACAACCTCCACATGGTATAACCGTCACACCTCTGGGAATATAAAACAAGTGGACTAACCACCACTCCTGGTGATAGGGCCTTGTGTTGGGTTTCAAATGTTCATCAACATCTACAGGTTTTGGTGTAATGACAAACCTTACAGCCCTCACCACCCTTAGTTAATATCTCAATCTGCTCTTCAACATTTTTCCTCATCACACAACCAACTATAATTTTATATTAAAATGGTAAACATGCTATGTACATGATTCATAGAAAAAATGTTTACAATGTAGTATCAATTATAATATATGGGCCAGGGGTATTACAATTCTCCTCCCCTTAGAGTTTACACTGTCCTCGATGTTTTCCATCTATAAAAAATGTACATATGCAAAAATTACTGCAAGGATATTTACATTGTTGTCCTCATATAACAATAGATGTGGAGATTCTTCCCACTTTAAATCTTCCATCTCCCAAGTAGCCTCCTTAGGGCTATAATGGGTCCATTGGAATTTTACATGTCCAATAATTATGTCCCTAAGTATCTTGTTTCTGTGATCCAATATACAAAGTGGTTGAACCTATAATTCCCCTTCAATATCCACCTTCAATATCGATCATATAAGATTGATGATTATCTTGGTGATTATCCAATGTTGTATAAATATGAGGAACACTTCTAGCAACATCACCAATAGTAGAAACTTCTTGCATGTTATACACATTGGTTCCCTTATGTCTCTTTTCAGGAAACTTGTTTAAGAAGTGGTCACCACCACATCCCCAACATTTCCTTTGGGTTTATTTGTCTTACCTCAAGAGTTTCTTTATTGTACAATCAAGTGAATGTTCCTTTTGAAGATCGATGTCCTTTCCATTGCTGATGGCCACAAGAATATATTATACTTCATTTTCCAAACGAATAAATTCCTACAACAATTTAATTCTCATCCCATATGGTTGCTTTTGCAATTTGATCATTTGCGCCTTTATAATGTCTTGAAGCAGTTCCTTAGCTAGGAAAAATAACCCCTTATCAGTTGCCATTATTAATGTGTATGGTTGTTCACACTTTTCCCCACTAGTACAAATTGCCTTACTTATTTTACAAATGCAACCACTTTGGTTCGAATCTTATCTGTGAAATCCATCAGTATAAATCTCATTATGCAAAATATGAACATATGTAGGAAATTAGTCATTTTATCCACTTAAATGACTATGAATTTTCAAACTTTGTTCACAAAGAATTCATGCATTTCATGCATAATCCAGCATATGCATATAAATGATTTCATTGATCTTCATTTCTATAATAGAGTTATAATTATTTCAGCATTCAATGTTTATTTCAAGCAAAAGTAAACATAATAATTTGCAGCTATAACAAACATTTCAACATCTTTCTTTTCCTAAAAATCAATAACAAATTTTAAAAGGAAAGAGTAAGAGCTTCCCCTTCTTAGTATTCTCCTAATTCTGAAGCTACATAACTGTGTATTTATTGCTCCTTGGTCTCCTTCTCCTTGAAATGTAGATTCTTGTTTTGCATAATTTAGGAGGAGGCACATTTTCATAATCCTTGGCTTGCATTGTCTTCAAACAGAGGAAACATATACTCAATGCAATCTACTGAAGGATGCTCTTCCTTGGCTTGCATTATCTTCAAATAGAGGAAACATGTCTGCAACATGACCTACCAAAGGATACTCGTCTTTGGATTGCATTGTTATCAAATAGAGGAAACATGTCCTCAACACAATCTGTCGAAGGATACTCATCCTTGGCTTGCATTTCCTTCAAACATAAGAAACACATCCTCAATGCAATATGTCGAAGGATACTCATCCTTGGCTTGCATGGTATTCTTCTTCTTTAGATTTGCTCTCTTTCTTCACTTCTCATCTCCAATATGCAAGTGATACCAACTTGCATATTTTAGTACCTAAACAAAAACCAAGTGACTTGTCAGGATCATCAATATCATATATTTATCAAAATGTATTATCAGAGAACTAGAAGCATATCATTAAGTAAAAATACTTTTCAACATTGAAACACCAGGAATGCGTCCATCCCCTTTGGGTACAATGTCGTCAACCACAACATAGCACAACACTAGGAATGTGTCCATTCCTTTATGATGCATATCATGTGGGAGGTAATAATTTATTAATCATCTTTTCAAAATAAACACAGCTTCTAAATATCATCTCTTATAAAATTATTTCCAATAATAAAATTTAGGATAGGGTAAATACTACTCCCTTCTTTCTTAAGGATTCAACAATATAATTCCTTATTTGTGACACACTTCTTCAATCAGTCATGAAGAAAAAATTCTTGGATGACCCCATAGAACTCTAATTCTCTACACTACTTACAATTAATAACATTAGTATACATAAATAAACCACTTCACATAACTTCGGTTAACATAAAGTTTTAAAGTTATAACCAATTGGAATTATTCAACAAGATAAAATTTATTTATCTTCCTCATTAGTTAGCAATTTATATCAGTATAGCCAACTTCCCATTCATATTTTTCTTTTTCATAATTTAACATATGGAAATATTAATAATTCCTATGTCATCTCACACAAACATAGTGAACATGAATTCTCAAATCCACATATAATCTCAATATTCAAATAAAGAAATCTCTTTAGCTACCACATTCTTCCATCAACATGATGAAAAACTACTTGTCCAATCCCAGAGAATTCTAAGATCACAATCTCTTTCTATGCATGCTTCACAAGAATTAGCATTACATATATGCCATTACATCATATAAAACAACCTATGTAACATTCACTAACCAGTTATAATCAAATAATAACTTAACTAGATCAGCAGTTAACAATTTTTCTAATTTAACTTCATATTCATATATTTTACTTTCGTCATTATTCATGAGTCTAAAAGCATAACAGCTCACACAATCATAATGAATAAAGATCAAACATTTAATCCATCGTAATAATATAGAATTCAAGTAGTTCACTGGAGACTCCACTTAGGATTAATGTATCCCGTCATCAATTTATATTTAGTTAGAATAATTATGATTCAAATTGAGCTTATTAATATAAAAATAATTCAAAAATAAGAAAATAAACTTCACATGATGGATGGATATATAGCTTATGCATTTTTCCAACATTAGTCGGACCCACTGTGCAACTTTGGCACTACTTTGAAATAGATTACATCAGTAGTATGTCAAGAGTATCTACACTACTTAATTAATCACTCCAAGCAATTAACAACAAATGCAACCCGGAAATCAACATGCTCTTCACATATATGAGTATTAGTTCACTTCAAATATTTACCTTCAACTAGCTCGATGCCAAATAACTCATTATCCTTATTGGTTTCCTTCTGAATGCACAACAATGATACACTTCATTGTTCTAGTGCTCATAAATCCACCAAGGTTGATATGTGTGTAATTTCCCCTTTTACCAGACATCAATTATGTCTAAGCAACACTGTAGCAAGGATTTCTCCCTACTACAGGGGTAGGAATGGCTCTCTTATGCCTATAGGGCACAAGGGTAGGTTCCTGCTACTGGTGAAATGCAGAAAACGAAATGGAAATAACAGAAGCAGAACAATAAACTAAGCTAAGTGAATCTAAACAAGAAGAAAAAGCAAATGGCAAGAATAGTAAACTAAATCTAATGGAAAAAAGAAGAAAACGAAGCTATGGTGAACCCCTATGCATAAAATGGGTTAGGATTCCACCTCCTTAAAACCTGCAAATAAACCTAAGCTACAATGGAAAACCTACAAAACAATTTCAATAACAAAACCTGCAAATAGGAATCAAGGTTAGAGAGCAAATAACACTAAATAACTAAGAAACAGAAATAAACTAGTGGGTATACCTTCTCTTGGGTGGAAATGGGCCACCATGCCCTAGCTCATGCGAGCACCTCTCTTGGTTTGGGAGCAATGGCTCAATGGGAATGGAAATGGAGGAGAGGGAGTGTGGGTGGTTTTAGAGGCAAAGGTCTCAAAGCATCCATGGGCAGCATAACAATAGGCAATGGGAGAAGTGTTTTGAGAGTGACCCACCACCCTCCTTTTATAGCTTTTCCAAGGGGTTTTAGGGTTTTAAGCCCTTGGTCAGGGATTTAGCCCCTTTTTTGGGCCCTTAGCCCCTTTCGCCCTAACTTTAGCCCCTTTTTTAGGGCTTTAGCTCCTAAGAGGCTATTTTGGGCTCTTTTTTTGGGTTTTTATCTCTTTTGGAGGTGTGGGGGTCTAATGGAAGTTCTGATGGAGTGATGTGGGGGTTGTGAGATGGTGTCCTTGGGTGGTGTATGCCATAGAGAGCTATGTGGGGGATTTTTGGGTTAACAGATTTCCCTGTGATGTGTGAGGGCAGGATCTCAATGTATGGCTGACGGACATAATAGGATTTACTATGTAGAGGTGGTGCTTCCGAGGCTGGGGCATGGTGGCTTTTGGTTTTTGTATTAATTTGGTTCCCATCAATGGGTGAGATACAAATAAATGTGTGACATGTATATGGACGAGGCGGACATTCCCATGCTTGTGAAAATGTCAAAAGAATCATTTGATCTATGCTCTAAAATACAAGAGCCAATCATATACAACTGATGTTACAATGTTGGTTGCCTCTATGTGAGGCTAAATACAATACTGATCTGGTACATTGGACCCATGGAATTCTCATGGAATGCTATATCTTTATGAATGACAGTCTACTGGATCTGGTACATAGCTATGTGGACTCGCTGAGTGAGAATCAGAGTCTCCATGGAACAAGTATGCTGCATCAATCATAAAGGTATATCAAAGCACAGCTGGGGTTTCAGATCACTCTCTCCAATGCAACCCTGAAATCACAAGGGACATAACCTATTTAGGTCCCTCGAGTGGACTCACCAATTTTCTAGATTCGGGTGACATCCAGGGTCTTCAACCAAGTACTGTGTGGAACAAACCCTGCACGAATCTCAATGGTGCGATGATGGAGTTGAAGTCGAGCATGTGAGAAACAACCATCCCGAGAGGCACTAAGGACTCCTCTCATGTGGTCCAAGCAACTCATCAATGATGTCAATGAAACCACGGTATAGGGACCTCTGGGTATATCCTCTGGAATATGTGTGTTGGCATCGACAGAGGGAGACCTGCCCCTAGCCAAGGCAATGATGTTTCCTTGACCAGTGGCGCGAGGGAGATAACTGAAAGGTGTGAAGCAATCTGCAGATTGACTCACTGAATGGGGGGGGGAAGGGAAAGAAATGAACAGGGGCAGGGGGAGTGCGAGAGACTCAAACTTCCTTTTTTCAGAGTATGACGATAGGGTGAACCAGGCAGCAAATGAAACTGACTCATGGGAGTGGGATCATAGCTGTAATATCGGGAATGTCACTGTAGATGGGAAATACTTGGAGGAGGTGGACACTTTTGATACTGATTGGATCCAAGGAAGACACATTGTAGAGTACTCTAAACAAAGGTGACCCAATGTGGGGATGCCACAAAACTGTTTTTTGTGGGGTGGTGTCTAGGGACACTGTTATGGTACGATCTTGTGGATTTTTAGCGAGCCCTAGAAAGTAAATGCTCGATGGTGCTTTTAATTTTAGAGAGTCTAAAAGCACAAAGAAGACTCTAGTGGGGGCTCTTTTTCATTGGTAGTCTCCCGTGCCCGAAAAAGGATAAAAGTATACATAGGAGAGCTCACCCATCCTAGAGGGGATTAGAGACTTCTTTACCGTTGGTAGTCCAATCAGGCAGGAAAAGGTTATACCTATACTGGCTGGACGGTCATTCAATTACTTTTACGAGCATGAACGAAACCAAGTTTGCTCAGCAATCTTTTCTTGTTGAGACAGCTGGAAAAGAGCTTAACGACAACCAGTGGTGAGATTTTTCATGAAGTGCAACCCCTCTGCCCAAGAAAGCATAAAAGTGTGCAGAGGGGTACGGTCTTGGCTTGAGTGTGCCAAGGAGGTCATTTTCAATTGATGGTCTACATGGTCCACAAAAGGAGGTAAACGAGACGATGTAAACGCCCTTTCCTATACCTTAGAAAGTGGGAAAGGAAGCAGTTGCGCTCAGTGATATTTTCATTTTTTTAAGGAGTCAGAAAAGAGCTTAAATGAAACTCCAATGTGGTCAACCGACTGTGGTGGCATGAGCGGTGCCCCATGTCGGGACGGTGGATAGAGGTACTAAGGTCATCCACGTAGTATGGATGGAGCAGAAGGCTCTTGAACATACCAATACATGCGTGGGATAGATCATGATAGAGGCCTGCGAATCGGTGCGGAAAAGGCACGCAAATTGAGGTGGCTCTTGGACAGAGGTCAGGAGAGCGTGTGTATGTGTTGTGGTGGACGAACTTGACCACATGCGATGTGAGTACAAGTTTGGAGGCATTTATATGCCAGATACGTGTAAGAAAAATAAATTGCTTTGTGGATGATGGTCCCGATGTCTGCATAAGGTGCGGTGAATGGAAAAGACAACTATGTGTTAAAAATGCAAAATGAAAGCTAAAATTATAGTCCTTAATGGGTGGCGGCTTGAAAACTCGCATGAGTTGCGATCAGGAAGTATGATACAAGTACAGGTCCGTAGACACTTGTGTCATCATGTCATGAGGTGACTTGTGGGAAATGGTCCCTAAATTGATTTACTAAACATGAGACGACGGTCTCATCAAGAGATAGAGGGCAGAATTTTGAAACCAGTGGCATGAACGGCATCTCAAACAGAGTCCGTATGGTCCTGTTATGTCGATCGGAAGAAATTAGGTCAAATGGGGCATATAAAAGGGGGGGGGTCCACATGGTGAAGTGTCATTGTCATTGTTCATTATGGATTTGGAGAGGTGGGCCCTAATTCTTCATTTGCTGATTTCTTTTGATTCGACCGATGGTTTCACAGGCCGCAACTTGCAGGTAAAAGATCTCATTGAACCTCTTCATTTTGATGGTTTATTTGCTGAATTTGGTCACCTGGAGGCCCCCCATGAGCATTTTGGGGTTTCATGGGGACCAGGTTGCACATTTCAAGGGATAAGGTGTGCCTTGGGTGCACCTGTTGGGAATTTATGAGTGCCCTAGGTGCTCCTTTTTCCCAAACAGGTGCACCCTAGCCTCTTTTGGGTGATTTTTTGATGGTGGCGCTCACTGACATTAGGGTTTTTTGCTTGTGCAGGATGGTGGAGATCAAATGGAGGGAGAGAGACTGCAAGAGTGTCATAGATGCATCCCTGCATGACAGGGGTGTTAGAGATACACTAGCCTGCTGTGGGTTGCTGAAATTTATGAGGATACCGCTTATGTGGAGTTTGCATTTGCTGATGCAAACACTCATAGGTTTTTGGGATGTTGCTGAGGAGGTGTTCCTCTTCTAGGACCAGCACATTGAGATTACATTGGAGGATGTATACTTCATCACTGGTCTCCCGATATTGGGAGTGGTTGGTGACTTAGTACCTATGCTGTCTCGAGGGGAGACATCGGAGGATCTGTGTGATCGGAACTATTACGCTACAACGTATGTGCATGACTCTTACATCCTAATGTGTGAGATCGAGGATTTGTCCACATGGGCGGTGGGGACTTTACTGTAGCATATCTTGGGTTCCACGGGGAGCCACAAGATTTCTGGTGGTCAACTATAGCTAGTAGAGTGTGCCATAGGTGGCATGTATTATGCATGGGGCTAGATGTATCTACAGGCTATTCAGTGTCAGCTGAACAAGTCAAAGAATAATAGCGCTGGTTTTTGCTTTGGCTCCCTCTTGTGTGATTTCTTCTTTGAGAAAGTACCTACAATTCGTCTTCATCGGGATATGAAAGATAGTGGTCCGTGGGAGCCGAGGATGTATAGGTGGTGTTGGATGATGATTCACGAGGGCGGCAGCAGAGTGGGCCACTTCTTTATAGAGGAGTTGTTGGAGTAGTGGCTCCAGCTACCTATGGTGATCGAGGAGTACCCGTATGAGGGTATGGATTTCCAGGGAGATCCTAAGATGCCCCAACCTCCTAGTCAGGCATGGGGACCAACTGGTAAGTATGCTCGATATTTTTTGTTCATCTTTATGCATATTATAGTTGAGCTGGTTAGTGATTTTCATATTGATATATGTGGATTGATGGTGTCCTTGCTTGTATGTGTAGATGTTGGTCCTCGCTCGCCGCCTAGGCATCAGAGGCGGATTGTTACCATACCTCCTACGGCGGCTCCTTCCAGGAGATCTCGTAGGTAGCAGTGGGATATGGATGGACTGGTGCCGTACATGGAAGAGGTATCTACTGGAGTGTCAGATGTTGGCTGGAAACACCTGCGTACTAACTTTATTGTTGGTATTCATAATCTTCCTCCCAAGCTGACGAGTGTGATGAGGAATATGGTTGTGGCTTGCAAGCACTTTCGCCGGACGACGAGAGGTGGTCTTCTTGTAGAGGATGCGTCCTCTTCGGAAGATGATGATGCCGAGTCAGATGATGGGTCTAGGTCAGATTACCAGCCTAGTGGGGCTGTCCCTAGTGTGTTGGCACACTTAGGGGTTTTTGTGTTGCTTATGTATATCCTGTTGAGAAAGCATATGTGGCTTCTCATTTTTGTATTGGACATGTTTTGGACATGCGACTAATCAGTTTATATTTATATATATTTTTGGTGCACGTGGATGCACTTTTATGGTTTTATTATGTGAGTCTTTTTATTATGTTGTGGAATGCAAATGCCTATGTGATGTATTATTACACTGTGTGTATATTTTTAGACATGATCATGCATTATATTATGGTTGTATGTTTCCTATATACTGCTATGGATGTGCCAATTTAGAATATCGTTAGCCATTTGATCTACAACACTATTGAGTTTCCTGGTAACATGTGTGAATGTGATGGATTCAAATGTTCTAACCATCTATTTAGTGTGCAGGTACTTTCTAAAGAGGCAGGGATCACGAACTCGGTAGTGGTTGTTCAGTTGAGAAACAAGTAGTTGGGAGTATAAGAAGACACCGAGATGGTGAATTCCTAGCTGGAGAGCGGTGGCCAAGAGGCCATTGACACCATCATATTCCACCTGGTTGTTGGTTGCGGTGCCCACGCATATTCCGTCGATGTGGATCAACTTGTGCGCCAGGGAGTAGATTACCCATGTAGCCCAGGAAAGGTTCGGGTACCATCTGCTTGTTCCATCTACGAATCCCATATACTAGTTTGAGGTGTGCTCCATTTGAAGCAATGAGAGGAAACGACACATAAGACTCAATTTTGAAATATGTGTAAAACAAAAAATGGAAAGACTGTAATACAATTTAGAACGCTGTCACTCAAAGGGGTGAGGTTAGGGGGAAAGTCGTTTGGACTTTCCCAAGATCAGTGGTCATTCCTTTGTGTGACATGATGAATCCTTGGATATGGCCCCTGGGGACACAGAAAACACACTTGGATGGGTTCAAGCGGATTCTACACTGGCAACATCGCATGAGGACTTGTCACAACTCGTCTATGTGTTGTGTGTAGTTTTGCGACCGCGCAATGAGGTTGTCAAAACAAACCAACATGATGTGAATGAGATCACGGAAGCAGTGTGTCATGCCATGATGGAAGGTGGCTCCAACATTTTTGAGGCCAAAGGGCATCACTCGGTACACGAATGTGCCCCATGGGGTTGTGAATGTCGTCTTGTAACGGTCTTCTTTTCGGATTTGGATTTGGTTGTATTCAGAAAAACCATCCATAAAAGAAAAGGATTCTTGTCCAGCGCATGCATCAATGATCTGGTCGATGAAAGGTGTGGGGAAGTTGTCTTTGGGACATGCCCCATTGAGGTCATGAAAGTCTGTGCAAACACAAATGGTGCCCTATTTTTTATTCACGGGAATAGGATTAGAAACCCAAGTTGTGTATGCAATGGGATAAATGAAGCTAGCTGTGTGCAGCTTCTCTATCTCGGCTTTCACCACAGCCACTTTGGATGGATGGATGGGCCATTGCTTTTGGCATACGGGTGCCACATTAGGCCATGTGTCAATGTGGTGCTCCATGATGGATGGATCTAAGCCGGGAATTTCAGTGTATGACTAGGCAAAGATGTCACAGAATTCTTGGAAGAGAGTTGTGTAGGCATCGATCTTTTCCGGGGAGCATGATGCCCCCAGCATGACTTCTTCAATGATCTTAGAATTATTTGAGATGTCGATTTTAATGGTTGGAAAAATGTTCACCATGTTCCCTTCTTCGAAGGCATTATGTGTTGGGATTGGGTTCTTGAACCAGTCAACCTTCCCATGGATGAAATCTTTGGTCTCCACAGAAAACTGGTCTGATTGTGACACAAGTTCTTCTGGGAGGAAGAACGAGCGATGGTGCATGTCGTCCCATGGGTATTCTAGGGCGATCAGAGCTTCAAGTATCTCCTCATCATTGCTAAAGCAATGAAGAGATAGGTCTGATGGACCGTCGGTGGAGGAGGAGATGAGCGGGTCGGTAGAACTAGACATCATGTAAATGGACATGGTGTCTGAAGAAGGCAGTGGGGGGTGAACTTCTTCAATCAAGGTGATCTCAAACTCAAGGGAATGGTGATGGAGGTCAGCGAGAGCCATTCAAAACTTGGGTAAGTCTTGGCAATGGTGGGACTAATGTCCATACAAGCCGCAAAGGGCGCAAGCATGGTTTGTCCTCATGGCCTTGTTCCTTACTACTGGCATGGTTGGGAGTTCAACCACAAGGATGTTTTTGTTCATATCCATGGCATCTAGATGCTCATGAATCACTAATATTTCAGGGAAATTCTAAGTTGGATGGCCTTGTTGTTCACAGATGGCACAAGGTGGGACTTGCCATGGTTCTGCAGTGGATTTGGTGTTCTTGCCCCTAGCCCTTTTGGGTTGGGGCGGTGCGGGTGTAGGTGCGGTGATTTCCTTGTGTGGACCAGGTGGAGGGTGAGACTTGACTGTGATAGGTTGCACTGGGGTTAAAACAACTTAGGGCATTGCTGGTTGAGCTGGTGGATCAAGATACCACACCGAGATGCTCAACGTAAAGTTAGGCAAGCTTAAGGTGGCCATGACCGGCTTGCTCATGACACTAGGTGGGGGAAAGAGAAAGGGAATTGTATGGACTGGAGATGAGACCATATAACTCCCTGTTAGTTACATGTGGGGGTGAGGTTGTGGTTACGGCTGCGTGTACTACTGTTGTTGCGGGTGACATTGCGGCTGCTGTTGGTGTTGCGGCTACGGACGATGTTGTGGTTGTGGTTGGGGCTGCGGCCGCAACTGTGGTTGCTATTTGGGTGCAGTGGTGCTAGATGAGACCATGCACAAGTCCATAGTTTGCTTTTGTGTTGGTGGTGGTGACACCAACAAGAAATGAGCCGTCATGGTGGGATCAGTAAACAACCCAGGGCCCACATTCAACGGTGGGGAGGCTGATGTGTTTTCAACCACAATGTTGGTTGCAAGGATGACGTTAGTGTGTGTGGTCGCCACTTGCAGCTCAATGGTGGTGATGGTATGGATAACATTGGTAGGTGTTGTTAACCCTTGCGGATCATGGTAAGTGAGATGGTCAACCATCATAATCTTCCCTTCGTGGGGGAACATCATGAGGTGGAAGACAGTTGATGTAACTACTCGCATGGCATACATGTAATTCCTCTCGAGGAGGAGGTTGTAGTCCAGTTGAGCATTGATGACTTCGATGTCAATCAAGAGTGTCTTCCTGGCTAATGTGATGGGGACATGAGGGAGGATTCCTTGGGATTTAGTGGGATGTCTATCATAAGCCCGCAGAGTCGTGGAGGACAGTTGCAGAATTGGTGATCCAAGTTTCTGCCAAACCAAGGTAGACATAATGCACGTGGATGCCCCCTAATCTACTATGCACCAATGCACAACCAAATTTTGGAGGGACAACGATATTTGGAAGGAAATGGTCGAGGGAATACGTGGTTCCTCATTCTCTGTGTCAAAGATGATCAGTTTAGAGTCGGAGGGGTCTACTGCCCCTAGAGCGGCTAGTAAGGCTTTCCGCTATGTTGGGCACATTTTAAGTACCTCAAGAGCGGATGTGGTGGTTGGTGTTTGGGCCAAATAATCCACAAGGCTATAGTTGACTGAAGCTCTAGCTGTGGCATTATTGGCAACTCTGCATATGGGGAGGCATAGGAATGGGGGTAACTGAAGAGGCAGGTTGACTATCTTAGACGTGGATTTTGCTGATGATTCAGCAGGTTCACTGGTGGTACTGTACTGATTTCATCTAGTTTGCAAGTTGACCTCCTCAGTCGTCATGGCTAGCAGGTGATGAACACCTGTTTTGGCCATGGGAGGTTCCCCCAAAGCATTGGGATTGGATTGGGGAAGGGGTGCAGTTTCCACCAATACTTGGACTAGTAGTGGGTTTTGAAGCACCGTGGGGGGAGGTCCTTATGGTGCCTAGTTGGGTTGGGCTTGATTGGCAGCATTGGCGGCCTATTGGGCCTTATTTTGAATGGACTGCTTAGCGCGAGCCATGAGGGGACACTCAAACGTGTAATTCCCATAGACATCACAGAGTGTACATGGTTGGTTTGTGCACAACGGGGCGTTGCATCTTGGTGGATTTTGTCATGGGGGGTTTTTGGTTGGCCAGTTTGCCGCAGCATTGTTGGGAGGGTTTGGTTGTTGACTACCTCCCTATGGTTGGTTATTTCCTTGGTTGCGAGGCCGGTTGTTTCTAGCTTTCCCTTGTTGATTGTTGGGGGTAGGCTAGTTGGGATGATTTTGTTGTGCGAACACTTGTCCCAATGGAGCAGGTGGAGCGGGAGTGGAGCCTTGCACAAGTTGTACTAGTGGTGCATAGTATATTTGTGGGGGTGGTGGTGCCACAAATGTGGGCATTTTCCCCACATACTGCTGTGTTGGCCAAGACATGGCCTAAGCCTACTGCGGTGGCACAGATTGTGCATAATAAGTTGTTGCTATGGACTGGGACATCATTCTAGCATAGTTTGGGGCTTGGTTTTGGTAAGAAACATTAGCAATGTTGCTTAGTTGTGGTGTAATGGCAGGTGGTGTCGATCGAGGCTACAACTATTGGGAGACCGATCCTATGATGTTGTCCACCGCATTGGATTCCCCCGGTTTATCACGGTGGGAGGTACTTGGACGGGGAGTGTCTGGAATGACAATATACAAGTATCTAGACTGGGCATAGATGAGGTCAAATTGTTGGGCCTTCTGTATGGCCTTTTCTTCAGATTAAGGACATTCAGATGCGACGTCCTTTGCGATGGGTGGGAGCAAAGTCTTAAGGAACCAATCCAAGAAGATCCTGTCGTCTAGTTGGATTTTGCATAAGCTATGACGTTGCTGCCACTCATGGATATGGTCAGTTATGTGAGTGGTAGTGCTTTGATGACAGGATAGTAGGATCTCCACCCCCTCATCATATCTAACAGGGAGTTGGAAATACTGTAGGAACATGAAGGCTAGGGAGTTGAAGTTAGGGTACTTGGCTTGTGGCAGATCAATGTACCATTTGGCCGCAGAACCTGTAAGGGTGCGTTGGAATAGCCTCAACCTGACAGATTCGTCTACGATGCTATTGGATGAGCACCATAGATGGAATGTCATTATGTGGTTTTGGGGACATTCCCCGGCTTTGCCTTCAAAATTGGGGATGTCTGATGGCAGCTTAGTTTGCATAGGTGGCCAAAAATCTTGGTGGCAGATGGGGTCGTTTGTTAATCTAGCCAAGTCAATAAAGTTGAGATGAGCCATGAAGGGCATATTTGACCCCAAATTAATGTGGGATGGGGCTGCAATTTTGGTGGGGTTTTTAGGTGCATAGTGCATCTGCATAGTTCGGGGTGCTTGTGGTGGAACCATTGCGGATGGGCCAATGCCCCCAAGCATTGTGGGTGGGATAGTATGAGTGGCGAGGATATTGTACCCATGTATGATAGTAGGGGCAATGTAAGTGGATGGTCCACTGCCCCCTGTGTGGCAGGAGGGACAATGTGTGTGGAGGGGCCACTGTCCCCATGTGTTGCAAGTGGGCCAGCTTGGCTGGTCACTATGGGTGGTGGCAGTTGACTGATGATAGTCTACATGACTATGCTTGGGCCACTTGCCAAGTTATGGGTGACAGGTTGTGATGTGGACATGGGTCCACTTGCTAAAGTTAGGCCGGAAAACGGATCCATATTTGGACTAGCCAAGGGGCTTGATGGTGTGGTATGGAGGTATGGTTTAGACTGATATGGGTCTGAATCAGAATTAGAGGCTGTGTGGCCCTCTAATGGTGTGGGAGATAACTGAGAGTGGCTTCGACGGTGTCGATTGAGTGTCGATTGTGTTAGATTTATGTCCGAAACTTGGTGGGAATGATGTTTGGACCCCGGTTTCAGTGGCTTCTTATTGGCTGAAAGTGGTCACTAGGCCACCAATACTACCAGAAGATAGTGCTTGGCTTGTTCCTCACATGTGTCTCTACTCAATCGGAAGGGGTCGTTTCCTGTTTTGCTTGGAAATTCCTCTCAGCGGCTAGCTACTTTGGGGTTCCTGTGGTACTCCTCACAATGAGTTTCTGGGCAAAGCCCAAGTACTTCCCACAGTTGAGGCAGTCAAGGACTTATGTCCTCAGATACTGCAGAGTTGTTTTGAATTAGTGTAAATTAGTAAATTTTAAGGCTTACTCAGCGTCATGAACTGAGTTGGGTTAATTATTTGGTATGGTGTAGTTGTTTGCTTGTTTTTCTAGTATTTGGTTGCTGCAATATGGTTTATGAATTCATCATGGTAGATTTCATATAATTGTGGTTGTGTATGGAAGCATAAATAGAAATTTTAAACAAGTACAGTGATTAACCCTGAAATTTTTCTGGCCTAACTAGATGTCTACCTCATAGTGATATTCCTCTTCAACCAAGAGAAGGTGCTAGGCTCTCAACACAATGGGACTAATCCCATCTGTAGATCCTCAGGTCACCTCCTGGATGCTAGGTTGGTCAACAAGGAGGATGCTTAGTGCCATGAGAATCCCTCCTTCTCTACCCCCTCTACCTTCCAGGTCACCCAGTTTTAGTGGTTTGGAACAATATCATGGAGTGCCTAGAGCTATACGAGCTTACCCTTCATCGTATCCCATAATACCCCGGAGGGTGATGACTGGGTAGAGGAGGAAGGGGGAAGCAAGATGGTTAATTTTAGGTTGCTTTTAATTAGACTAGGTTCATTTTATTAAGCCATAATGGTTTACTTAACATTTACACATTGTTCATGAAATAATTTACAGAAAATAAAAGCAGAAACTGAAAATGACCTACAATGGTGGACAAAGGCGGCTGGGTCGCACTAACAGTCCTATGAAACTGAAAATTAATTATCTATTAATCTTAAATTAAAGTTTTGTTTGACAGGCCGCACAAATTCTGACCAAATCTAGTGAGGGGGCTACGACATTTTTTCAGAAATGAGCGAGGGGGTTGCACAGAATGCAGAAACAGTTGCAACCTGAGTTTCTGGGCTAAAGTCACACTTATTGGGGGATTAAGTGCACCCTAGGCACACATGTTTTCCCATTAAGTGTGCCCCAGTCTCACCTTTTGCCTCGATATAAGCGCCCTGCTCCGGAATGGGGTTTTTTGGTGAGACAGAGTCAGATCTGGCCGACAATAACTGGACTTGGGGTCAATATAACTCAGTTATTCCTAGCAAAGGCTTCAACAGTAACTAAAATAGGAAATAAACAAGATTTAAGACAGATTTAACATGAAATTTTTGAAAAACTAGGGAAAAAAATTTTAAAAACTTGAAAATAAAAAGTTTGGCCTAGGGATCCTGTGGGATCGACTTGGTATGGTCTCCAGTTTTGTAGCAAGGATTTCTCCCTGCTACAGGGGTAGGAATGGCTCCCTTATTCCTATAGGGCACAAGGGTAGGTTCCTGTTAATGGTGAAATGTAGAAAACGAAACGAAAATAACAGAAGCAGAATAGTAAACTATGATAAGCTAATCTAAACAAGAAAAAAAAGCGAATAGCATGAACAGTAAACTAAATCTAATGGCAGAAAGAAGAAAATGAAGCTATGGTGAACCCCTCTATATAAAATGGGTTAGGGTTCCACCTCCTTAAAACCTACAAATAAACCTAAGCTACAATGGAAAACCTGCAAAACAATGTCAATAACAAAACCTGCAAATAGGAATCAAGGTTAGAGAGCAAATAACACTAAATAACTAAGAAACAGAAATAAACTAGTGGGTATACCTTCTCTTGGGTGGAAATGGGCCAGCATGCCCTAGCTCATGGGAGTACCTCTCTTGGTTTAGGAGCAATGGCTCAATGGGAATGGAAATGGAGGAGAGGGAGTGTGGGTGGTTTAAGAGGCAAAGGTCTCAAAGCATCCATGGGCAACATAACAATAGGAAATGGGAGAAGTGTTTTGAGAGTGACCCCCCACCCTCCTTTTATAGCTTTTCCAAGGGTTTTTAGGGTTTTAATCCCTTGGTCAAGGATTTAGCCCCTTTTTTGGGCCTTTATCCCCTTCCACCCTAACTTTAGCCCCTTTTAGGGTTTTAGCCCCTTTTTGAGGGATTTAGCTCCTAGGGGGCTATTTTGGGCTCTATTTTGGGGTTTTTAGCCCTTTTCTTCATCCTTGGGCTCTTTTGGAGGTGTGGGGGTCTAATGAAAGGTCTGATGGATTGATATGGGGGTTGTGAGATGGTGTCCTTGGGTGTTGTAGGCCATAGAGAGCTATGTGGGGGAATTTTGTGTTAACAACGTTAACAAACACATTCCAAAACTCAAAATTTCAATTCTCAACAATACAAATCACAAATTCACGGAAGTGAAGCATGGAAGCAACATATTCTATCGATAAGCATCATCATTCAAACCTATTGGTTGTCAAGCATTCAAGCATTCATAAAATCATTTAAAATCAGTTGTCATTCCCCCATTCCCATTACTAGCTGGAAAATTGAGGAAACCCAGAGGTATAAAATTACAAATGAAGTAGAAAGCCCTAAGGCTTGGTTAGCATGTCGAGAACTAGAAAACCAATCAACCTTCTTAGGAGTTTAACGTAACTACTTAATAACTTCATGCAATACCATAGATTATGTGATATATGCTTGTTACCAAGTTCAACCAAATTTATGACAAATAATGTATTCCCCCTTCCCTGGTTTCCTTTGACAACATAAAATGGAAACACGTCTCGGTTTCTAGTGTAAGGAACTCCATCTAGGTCGGTGCATACATCATTCACTAACTGGTGAACAACTCTTGTTTGGACAACAATAACCATCACTCAACAAATAACATTTTCTTGGCTCAAAAAACACTATTATATAAAAACCAAGGAAATTTACAAAAACAATGATAATACACAATAATCAGAGATCACAATCGGTTATTGAC
Organism: Pseudotsuga menziesii; assembly: GCA_001517045.1. Lineage (NCBI taxonomy): Eukaryota > Viridiplantae > Streptophyta > Pinopsida > Pinales > Pinaceae > Pseudotsuga > Pseudotsuga menziesii. The sequence goes on along the minus strand of LPNX010218334.1, from coordinate 773,188 downwards.
CAAGGAACAATTAGGCAAGGATCCCTCACCATGAACAACCATCACAACTGCCCACTAGATAATTTATTCAACAACTAAGTTTCATGCAATTTAGGCTTTAAGGATAAATCCCTTATACAACCATTTCCATATTGTTAATCAGAAACATACATCATCAAACAAAAACTTCCCATTTAAGAAAATCATCTTGATAGTTAGAAATAGCATCATAGCTTCACACTCTTGAGGAGACCAACAATCTTACATTTGCAATTGAAATTCCATCTTATAGTTACATGTACAAACATGAACCCCTACTAGGTATTTACATAATAAATATATAATTTGAGAATTCACATAACATTCTAGCAAGGGGCCAAACTCCTGCTTGGTCTCTCTTGCAGATCTTATTTCATAATTCACAAATATTGTGTGTGTGTGTGTGTTAAGAAATTATAAATTTCAAATAAAATGTATGATCACGTTCCCATATTATTCAACATCTTGTTTCACCAAGATTAACTGGATGGAAACTAAGTTAATCCATCCTTCCCCATTCAATATCCATACAAATGTTTGCAAAATCCAAAGATTAGAGTCATAACCTTAGCTACTCATAACTAGCATTATTGCTTATCCCATTAGGTAATATAATAGATACATTTAAACATTTTCATTCTTTTTGAAAGCAAATAGATACCCCATAGGTTCAATAGTTGTAGTGTCATCTCTAATACCAACTTGCAACGCCTCCTTGCATTACGTCGAACTAAACCAAACATACATCAAATTTTATTTTATATATATATATATGCATAGATACATTATGCACATGTTTGCAAAAGTATGATCCTCTAGAGAGATCTATGGTTTACTTAGATAAATACTAATTGCATAATGCATATCCATTAAAAACATAGATGAATAATAACTTTAACTCTAATTACGAAAAGTGTTTGTCTCAAAACTGTTGGCGAGTAACAACAGTAGTTAAAGGCATGTAACAATAATAAAATAAAAAATTTCAATATTGTTGGTGAGTAACAGAAGCAGTTACAGCAAGTAACAATAGAAAAATAAACGTTTTCATGTAGAAATTGAGGCTCTAATCCCATGTGGAAAAGCACGGGATAAAGATCTAGCTACAAGATATTTCTCACAACCATTCACAAGGAATAAAATAGAGAGAAGAATAATGAGGCTGAATCACAAGAGAAGTCGAGAATGATCCATAAATATTTACATGTATTATTGATCAACATAGCGTACATAAATAATACATCCCTAATAGGTAAAATTGAGTTACTTAGGGGACAACTCATGCTAGCTCAAAAAGTAATCTTACTAAATAAGGTACACCCCCATAGGTGACTAAAGTACTTTCCAAATCCGTCAAGGACCTCATGAATTGGTTGAATCATGAGTGAGTTGTCATGAGTGATGGAAAAACATGTTGATGATGGAATCTAGAGAGAAAATCATGGAGGATGGATTGGCAATAAAAGATAGCAATTTCCTAGTTGACTAGATTTACCTTATCCACTGAAAAGAAAGAATAAAGTAAGATAAAGACATAATCTATAGGAAGGAGCAGTTACTAAATATGGTAGTCAATAAATTACTCAGGATCTATCTAGAATCAGGATATAGGATCTTGTGGGCTATATATGGAAAGTGTTGACCAAGTGGTGCAACTGGATTCCAACTATCTAGGCCAGTGGATAGGAAATTAATCATAAATGATTAAATATTGTTATCCTAAGTATGGAGTGGGTTTATAATATTCCAACATCAACAACAGTTAGAGCAACAACACGAATTAGTTCAAAACTAATGTTTGATCTAAGACTCAATTTAAAAAAAAATTTATTCACTTACTTTAAACTTAATAAACCAAACTAATTTCAACTAGTTACCAATTATGGCTTAAACTTGAATAATAACAACATGATATTTTCTCCTTAGTGGCATGGCTTTGTAAACAACACTTTCAACCATATTTATAAATTATTGTAAATCATGAAGACTTAAACTTCATAATTATTCTCTTTTAAATAAACTTAATTCATTTAAAATGAAAAAACATTGTTTCATGTTAACATGTTCTTCGATTAAATTATATACCAAAACATATTCCTAATTAAACAAATTATAGCAGTAGTTTCCTTAACAAACCAGTCCATGGTTTTTATAAACCTCACAACCAATTCATGTTTTTAATCCTAAATTAATAAATCTCATTATTGAAATGTAAATGCATTTAACTTATAATCAATACCATAATTAACACATATATCACCCCATGAACCATGGTAAACATGACAAACCCCTCTCAGCATGGTTTGTAAATACACTAAAACCATTCGAACTAATTCAAGCCTTAATTTTTAAATGAACCATATTCTACATGAAACTAATTTTAACTTTCATTCCATTTTGGAAATCAAAATCATAACTATTATTTTCTCAACGTGGACAAATTATACAGAGAAGTATTTTATTCAACCCAAAACACCTAATTCCTAATTTTTCCATCCATACATCATCATAAGTAACATGCATATGATAAATTTATAACAATTGGTTAATACATAGGAACTTGTGTATCATACAGTTGAATTAAATAATCTTGAAATGAATTTATGGAAATAGTATAAAATAAGCAACAATTTGAGCGAATTATGCTTACCCAGAAATATCATTCTTGCAGCAAATTAACATATAACAACATAAAATTTATTGACATGAAATTTCACCATTAAAATTCCTTCCAAGAGTCATTTTATAATAGAGAAATATCATAGAATTAAAAATTATGCATAAACTTATCTGATAATTTTGTTTAGAAGCATAAATTGGTTGCGTGTGAGTCATGCTCCTCCTAACCATAGGACCCATCCATCTTGTAGTATTTCATTTCCCAAGTCCACCCTCGAGGAAAAATCCAGACATTAACAACAGGTAATTCACCAACCTTCTCAACTCACTCATAGGTATTAAACAGGGATAACTAGACAATAAGGGGGAAATTATAATGGGTCATATGCAAAGAAAAGAGTTTTTAGACCAATTTCCAACGAATTTCACAATTAACCCACTAGAGATCCTTCGGATACACAAAGTGATACACTTCACTACAAGCGTTGGAATTCCACTCGGGGTTTCTTGCATAAATTGCCAAAGAACTGGTCAATTCAACCAAATGGATACAACGCAAATTGAATGATTATAAAAACAAATTTCTCTTCCACCTAAGAATCCAAAGACACACAGTGATATACTTCACTGCAAATGTCTGAATTACACTCAAGGTTTCAACCATCAAAATAGCTTCACATGAAACTGTAATAGCAAGAAACAAGTATTAGCCATGTGAGAATTGATTCACGGTAGGATCTAGGAGCCAAGGGTATTCTCATAATTCGATATTACACACAATTATGCACAAAAACAATAGAAAGAGTGAAGTTAACACACACAAATGTAGTCAATAATTGATATTGTTATGATTTTTCAACATGTAAATATGTCTGTATTAGGTTTATATTACATTAGGGAGAAATATGTATCCTTTGGAGGCGATCTGGATGCATACAAGTGTCAGGCTAGGATTTGACTTCAAAAACCCCCATAGGTGGACCAATGAGCTCCCAAACCATCCCAAACGGTCATGAATTCTAGTGGGAACATGGTTGGAGCATGTTGATACATAAATGAGGGTAGGATAGGTGTGGGTGAGCACATGGGTGAGTGGGAGTGGCTCTTGGTAGCAATAAATGCCCAAGGAGAGCCAGAAACCACCAAATGCATGCATTAGCGCCTATCGTCAAACATATTCCTTGATTTAAGGGATGGGGAGCACACCAAGGATGAAATTTCATTAATGAGGGAACCTGTACTGTCAGAATGATCAATGTGGGGCGCCTCAATTGCAATAAATGAGTCCAAAACACCTAATAAACCAAGGTTGATTAGCATAGCCTAAGTTTTGCACCATGTGACATAGCATAAAAGCTAATGAAATGTATCATAGGTGTATGATCATGGTACTAAGGTGTCTTAGTTCTCTAACACCGACCATTAATCCTAACTTAGTACAAGTTATACGAAAATATTATATAGGCCTTAGCAACATAGGCTCAAGTCACCTCATACAACAAAAATTTATTTGTCCATAAAAACAACGTAAGGAGGAAAACTACATGGGAACAAAAACTCCCCTCTAAAATGGACATGGAGAAAAATATGAAAGTGGATATCAACCATCACCATGTGTCACCTGCTCCAAGAGGGGATCTTGTAACACCCTGGTTTTGACCCTGTTTGCATTAAAAATGTATATGATGCATATATTGTAATTAATCGTGGTGAGAAGCTAAAGGCAAAAGCCCCACCATCGATTTAATGTTTTATGTTCCAGCGATTAAAATCGTTGCCAATGGTATATTCATGCTAAGACGACACATTATAATTTTTTCATCATGTAAATATGCATTTTAATTAAAATACTCACAACCAGCTATGTCTATGCAACATTAAAAGAGATGGGGGCATGATTTTCCTAAGGATAAGGAGGGGTAAATATTTAACCTTTGGGGCCAATGGGGAAAGCCAAATGTCAAAGGGAGAACCCATCAAACCCTCAACTACCCATTTTTGTCTTTTTTCCCACTAAATTCTACCAGAATGTGGTTGAGTTAGTTATTGCAAGGGGATGGGAAGAGTATGGGCATGAATTTCGAATTTGGGGAAAACCCATTTTTGGGTAAAATCATTTTTTACTTTTGGGGCAAGAAAACACCCAAAAATGCATGCCCATTTGCACATACACCCACGTTATTCATTTGTTCACGCAGGGAAAGCTTGGAAGTTGTTTTTGACCTCCACGATTTGGGTTGTTGTATGTTTTCTTCACGATTTTGGGCCCTGGACGTTTTCCCCCATCATCAGAAATCCAAGTTGGGCTCTCTCTCTCAATCGGATGGAATTTTGTTGTGTGTGAATTTCAATTTTGGATTTGCTATGTATTTCTTCCTCACATGGACAGTCATTCTTCATTTTCTGGAGTCTGATAATTTGGTTTTTGTGATGTTCTTATGGTTGGGTTCTTCCCCAATGATTTCTGTTGCATTTCCCCAATGTTTACCAAGCTGAAAATTGTTTTTGGTGTTGCCTAGTGATTTGAGGAGAGACCGCATCCTATTGGATGTTGTTGATGAATTCGTTTTTGGCCATGTTAGGGCCAAAACATCCTTGGGGTACGATTTGTTGTCAGTGGGTTGTTCTTACCCTCCTTGTAAATTAATTTTGTGGCTGAATTTTTTTCCTCAACCCAGACATGGTGTATATTGTTGTGTATGCAATTGTTCTTTGGACTGTGTAGGAGTGGAAAGGAGTCTGATTAACAGACCTAGTTTTTTGCAAGAGCCTCATAGATAGAGCTAGAGGGTTGTCTCTCTTCTCTACACCCCCTGAATAGCACTGGAAGGGAAGTCATGTCCTCAGGGACTGTGCAACAGAGAAGGGAATGATTCCTTGTGTTGGGTGTGTGTGGATGTCTTAGGAGTCAAGCTATTTCTGGTGAAGGCATCCTTAGCTCTTTGGTGATCCCACTAGCTTAGCAGACAGTGCTTCCATCTCCTGATAACCTAATAAACCCAACTTGTTGGCTTGGTTATGTGTTGTTGTGTCTCCTTGGCAGTCTGATAAACCCAAAAATAGCTTTGGCTTGACTGAATTTTGACATATCTTTGGCTATGTGTGAGCCTCCTTAGTTTCCATTTTCCTTGGGGAATCATGCCAAGCTCGGGGGTGGTAGTGATGCTGAGAGATCGATGAGCACACTATCCTATGGTTGGGTGGAATGTTGCAACGACATAGCTAGTTGCAGGGAGCTTCATTCGAAGATAAGTATTCTTGTCTGATTACCCATGCAACTGTATTGTTTACATGAATTATGATGAACATGCTAAAATGTGTTGAATGCTTGAATGTAATGTACTTGCTTCCACTGTATGATAAATAATTATGCATCTCTGCATGTTTTACTTCAATGCATTTTAATTTTTATCATTGTATGTTAGTTCTTTATGCATCTGTGTATCTTGAGTTCAATGCATTTTATTTTACGTCTTATGGGGCTAGCTTCCCGTCTAGACAGTATTTTGGTAGCATCTTCTTTGCCGGTTGGAGGTTTGGGGACGTTAGAGAACTCATGTAGGTGAATGATTCTCTCTAAAGCTTCTTGCCACCTTTCACACACCTAGGTTAGATGGAATAAATCTTCAAGCCACTCGGTGTGTCCTTGGGGGAAAGTCTTGAGTCAAGGTTGTCACCTTGTTCTTGACTCCTCCGTTCACGCTAACTCCTAACGAAGCCAAGGGGTGTAGACCCTATTAAATTACTAATACTAATTACTTAGTGTGATGGTGTTATATTGATTAAGTTGTTTAGGAGTTTTGAAATTAACTAGTGGAAACAAAAGATAACAAGATGCAAGATTTAAAGCAGATAAGCACAATCATGACACTCAATATATATATAATCGAAAGAATTGATCGAATAAATCATTAGTGCATTAAATGGAGTCAACAGAGAAAATAATGTGCTTGTATGCGCTTGAAATAATGATTTGCAAATGTCTCTTGGTAGATTTTAAATTAATGTGGAATGTGAATGAATTAATTTAGGCAAAAAGGGGACTCCAGATATACCTGAGGGGTACTTGGAGTGTGTCCAAAAGTGAACTTTCACGCTTATCCACAAGGTGTTTGTGGGATGGAGTGGAGTCTCGAAGAATATTGTTCATAATGCACCTGTCAGGGTGTGACAGAGATTGACGCCTCGAGGTCACTTTCCAGTTGTTCCCACTCCTTTGGGTATTTTTCCACCGCTTACAGTTTGTTCAAGGCGTTGGATTTTTGCATGATGGTTTGTCAATTTGGGAGGTGAAGAAGACTAATTAATCGAGTCACTCAATTTATTTTGATGCAGCTTGACTAATCGGATGAACCATAGCCAAGTACAGAGCATACACACTGGATTCTTTGGTATTTTTAGTAAGTTTTAAAAGAGGTGTTCTTATTAAAAAGAAAACCCTCCAAAAACCTCTTTCGGTCCAAGTGGACCTCAATAGAGGAATCAAGGATGGGTTGATTTTATTATGATTATTAAAACAATTAATGAAAATGGAATAAAAAATACACAACACCGGTTTTCTAATTAGTCCTACCACACATCTCTTTCCCCTTGCGGGTCAATGGGGAAGTCGTGGGGTAAGTAGTATGATTAATTTTGAATTGAAAATATGGAATAATGAAAAATATTATCATATTATACAATCCTACATGTCAATACTAAACTAGAACAGAAAAAAGGGAAAAATGCAAAAAAATGAAACGAACGCGGATCCCCCCAGGGGGGATGGTGAATAGGCTCGAAAGAGCCTATTCGAAAATATTTTTATTTTTATTAGAAGAAATTACAATATCAGAAAAATGAAATTAATCCACCTGTTCCTAATATGAAATGAGACCAAAGGTTTACAAATTGCAAAAAATTGAAATTTTGGAAGACGGAGACGCCCTAGGGGGGTTTCGAATGGTCCAAAAATGATTTATGGACAGCACCTACTCCTATTTTATGTTACACCTGATAAAAACCAGCAATATTATCACAGTTAAATATGCCCAAAATTACTTTGAAAGCACTTTTGGATGAACAAATGTTTTACCCAAAAATTCTAAGTTAAAACTAGTTTTTAAAGAAGCGGAAAAGGAACCAAGGAAAGCAAGATTTCCTTGGGATCTTGGCCTGATTTGGCAGCAGAAAATATGAAGAAATTAAATTACTGAATATTAATTTTTATATTCTAAGGAAACAACCATGCATTCAACAAGTTTTAGATCCACTTTCACACCCTTGAAAAATGACATTTTTCCCTAAAACTAGATCTAGAATGCTTGTAAATTTTCTTTTAGGAATGGGATATAGCTTATGAGATTTAAGGAATAAATATATATGTAAAATAAACTCTGAAATTGATAGATCTAAACAATTCTAAATCTGCAAACAAGTAACCAGACTGATTTTAGAAAAAATTGGAGGAAGAGGAAAACAAGAGTATTTGTTGCTGGAAGCCTTGAAGATCAACCGTGGAGCTTTCCAGTAGAATGTTGAGGGACTATGCATTTGAATGGTTTTGGAGAGAGTGAAGAAGCATACTATATAAGCATCCTCTCCAAGCTAGGAACCTGCAACTAAATCCAAAGACTTTCCAAAATACTTGTGAGATCCGGTTAATAGATACATAGAGATTTCATAATAACATGCATATAAACTTATAAAACATGCTGAATCTAGATCTCTAAACATGGATCAAAAAGGAAAGAGATGGCCAATAAACTTATTAACAAACTCCTTTCCTATCAATATTATAATAAACTTATTATCAATCTTAGTAATGAATCCACAAACAATCACCAAATTATGAACATAGATACAGGTTACCTCAGTAAAACATGGCAATGCTCATCCACACATACAATGACATGACACCATATTTCCTCCAAAGATTCACTTTATTCCAATAACAAAAGATATTACACAGTATTACAACAACAATAGCTCCTCAATCCAACTCTTACTAACTCAGAAAGGAGGCAGCCATGCTTTATTTATACACAAAATTGAAACCCCATACCAGAGGGGGTGCAAATCCCAAGGAGATAGACCACTGTAGCTGAAGGAGAGTCCATCAATGCCTGATCTGAAGCTGAACTGAGATTCTACTGAGTCTGAATGTCAATTGGGGGGATAATTGAGCTGATACATCAACCTGCTGAGTGAATCATCAACCATAGAGCTCCCATAAGAGCCCACACATGTGGAGGAGAGAGAGAGTGTGTGATTCCCCATAAAGGAAGCTGAAGTTCAACTCTGGATCCACCTAGATCACCTCCTTCAGTTAAGGATTTGTCAGATCCAATCAATCTGGTGCCGATGAGATTTATTTCAATCAAATTGGTTGAGAATCCATTGATATAGGATTTTGGATTTGCTCCATTAGTCATCAATTTATTAATTAAAATAATCAATAATTGATTTTTTGGGGCTTTCTGACCTGAGTGATGGAAAATCACTCAAAACTAGGAAATAGTGGGTCTATAGGTTTACTGAGTGTTAGCTTGAAAATGAGCACCTACATGACTAGATATTACTTCTGAGCCCACTTTTATTACAAAACCAATTTTTCCAATTAAACTAGTAAAAATTAGCCTAAGTTTTGGAAAAATTAAATTTTAATAAAAAACACTGAAAAAATTAAAAAATTAAAAAACCTAGGGGGACTTAGACATGTTCATATGACTCGACCATGATGCCTAGCATGTTTATACATTGACACATAGACTCTAATAACCTCAATAGGCCTAAATGCCAAGCCGACCACCCCAACTTTGGAGGTATTGAGTGAAAAACTATGAAATTATCAGTCATTTATTCAACAACCAATAATAACCAAGGGAAAGAACACCCTGGGATGATCAGGTTGACAAATAAAGTCTAAGAGATCGAGTCTTTTACAAATGCTATCATGCTAGAACATTTATTACAATTCCCTCATGGGGTATGAACATGTGATATAGTACAACAAGCACTTCCGAAGGTCTTATGAAGTCCAAACAAAAAATATTTGTCCGGTTCACCAGGCTTGCTTGATAAAAAACCACTAAGTACAACTTAGGTGGTAACATTATGGCTCCAACTGCAAGATGTGTGCTCGATCTGGTCATAAATCAAGGAGAGGATACGAGAACACCAGAATCTCTGGTTTATACACCCTGTAAAAACATCTCAACTTGGCAAGAAAACCTTAGTAGCACAAGCTTTACATAAAAACCAAATGAACCATTAAGATGATTTATTTAAACAAAATAAATGTAACTAACTAATGAAAAAACTGTTTTATTATAGCTAAGTACAACAAAAAAAATACGGAAAGTAAATACTCTTTTTCAAGGAGCTTATTTTCCTACTCTAAGCATGATATAAAAAGGGTTAAGTGTAATCAGAAATCCAATGTAACTACCTAAGCATTTTATTAACATAAAAAAATTCCTTGTCTTTGGTTACCAGCCAAAGTAAGGATACCTTATTTAGAGAATTCAAACCTGCGTGATGATCTAGAATGGGCGAGATGGATGGGAAATCATAAGCATGAATAATGTCGTCAAACTTCTTCCCAAATTTGTAGGTGCTTGCGCAAGCTGATTCTATCCATGACTGGATAGGGTTGAAATACAAATCAGAGTGATGAGGTAGATTGACTACACCATCATACTGATCATCAAGTCTTATCAAATGATAACTCATTGCATAAGCCCCAAGCGACTCCAAATCATAAGGAAACTCCATATGTGAAGATGATAGTTGAGACTGATATTCCACTGATTGCATCACATTTATCTTTTCACAACACTGCTTCTCAATGTCTTAATTATTGATACCTTTGTGTGGCTCTGCATGATATGACTCTGAATGATCATATAAGACTTTTGAATGCTCTCTTCCATACTAGGATTTTCCTAGGTCTCCATATCCACGCTTCCCTCTATGGAAGTATAGCATATTTGACTTCCACAAATTTCTAAATAGAAACTCCCCTTAATGGATATAACATAGATGGGATTCTCAATAAGATATTCACAAAAATCCCAATAGTCATCACCACCATCTATGTCAGATGTGATGGATTCTCCATTGCTCATATCAAGTTATGATATCAAGTTCTCTTTGTCTTCATTACTGATACTGATATATGGCTCAGACTGATCATATGGATAAAATGCATGCTCCTTTTCCATATCAAAGTTTCCCAAGGCCACATGGTCCATGCTCTCTCCTTTAGATATGCCATAGATAGGAGAATCAACAAACCCATCAAAGGTTTCTGGTTCATCATTTTCCTCATAGACTGGATTTTCCATGAATGTCCAGGACTCCTCTTCAACATATTTGTCAGACATAAGGGATTCTTCATCACTTGTATCATGCTCCAAGTCATACTTGTCCTCATTTTCATATTCATCTTCTTCACAAAAATGTCACAAGGAAGTAAACCTTCCAGACTGTCGTCATTATATGGAGAATAGGTAGGAGTCCCATCATGCACATTACGGTTTTCATCATAAGTTTCACTATAATATTCTACAATGATTTCATCCTTAGGTAGATCTGGAGTACAAATGTGATCATCATCACTAAAATAATCATGAAAGCATTCCCAATCATCACTATTCTCTATTGATGTTACATGAGGAGGGTCTTCAACAATTTTTTCAATTAATGGCTCTTCATGCACAGATTCGATGGGATCATAATGGATTTATGAATGTTAGTTGTTGTACACCATGTTGATACTAGATATCTTAAGGTACTCTGTATGAAACTCTTTCCAAGGAAAGAAGTACCTCAAATTGGTATTAATGAATGATTTATCATTGAATGATTCAATATCATTTCCATCATAATGCCACAGCTTCAAAAATATTTCGAAGAAATTTTCAAGGGAAGTAATAGTTTTCTCAGGAAAACACTCATGAAACCAACATGAAGTTTCCCCTTGCATAGAATGAGCAAACATCGACATCCTATGATCCTCGTGTTGAATGTTTTTTTGACCCATATGTGACAGAAAAATCATAACATGGAATCTGGCTAAGTGATCATTAGCATCCCCCCGTAAGCATGGAAAGGAAGTAGATGTCATTTCACTAGCGAGACGATTAGGAAAGCCAGGGATCCTAGAGAAATCAATGGGAGGACAATCATAGGAAGCTCAAGCAACAACTTCTATTCATTTAATATCCATATCAAGAATAAGTGATCATGGAGAAAGTTTGGAACTAAAAAATGGAGTTGAGCCTTAAATTTCACTATTATGTGGGATCACCTACACACAATCAATCTCAAAAAGTTTTGTGAGAAACAAGGGTTTGATCCCTTCAATGGATTCGCCATGTGAGAATAAAAATATACATGTAAGAACTCTCACAAAAATATTTTTTGCTTTTCTTTGTAAAAAATTGAAAAAAGGTCAATGGAGTCGCCAGATGAAAATTAAAGATCTACTCTAACCATTCATCAAACAAAGAAAAAACAAGAAGGAAGAAAACAAAATTCATACTCGGGAATAAAAAGATTTATCCTCGGCAACAGTGCCAAAAAGTGTTGCTATCTTTCACACACCTGGGTTATGTGGCAGAAATATTCAAGCCACTCGGTGTGTCCTTGGGGGCAAGTCTCGAGTCAAGGCTGTCACCTTGTTCTTGACTCCTCCATTCACGCTAACTCCTAATGAATCCAAGCGGGGTAGACCCTATTAAATTACTAATACTAATTACTTAGTGTGATGGTGTTATATTGATTAAGTTGTTTAGGAGTTTTTGAAATTAACCAATGAAAACAAAAGATAACAAGATGCAAGACTTAAAGCAAATAAGCACAATAATGACACTCAATATATATATAATCGAAAGAATTGATCAAATAAATAACCAGTGCATTAAAAGGAGTCAACTGAGAAAATAATGTGCTTGTATATGCTTGAAATAATATTTTGCAAATGTCTCTTGGTAGATTTTAAATTAATGTGGAATGTGAATGAATTAATTTAGGCGAAAAGGGGACTCCAGATATACCCGAGGGGTACTTGGAGTATGTCCAAAAGTGAACTTTCATAGCTACCCACAATGTTTTTGTGGGCTATAATGGAGTCTTGAAGACTATTGTTCATAACGCACCTATTAGGGTGTGACATAGATGAGTGCCTCGAGGTCATTTTCCAAATATTCCCACTCCTTTGGGTATTTTGTCACCACTTACAGTTTGTTCAAGGCGTTGGATTTTTTCCTGATGGTTTGTCAATTTGGGAGGTGAAGACTAATTAATCTAGTCCCTCAAGTACTTTTGATTCAGCTTGACTGATCGAATGAACCACATCCAATTACAGAGCATACACACTGGAGTCTTTGTTATTTTTAGTAAGTTTTAAAAGAGGTGTTCTTATTAAAAAGAAAACCCTCCAGGGACCTCTTTCATTCCAAGTGGACCTCAATCATGGAATCAAGGAGGGGTTGATTTTATTATGATTATTAAAACAATTAATGAAATGGAATTAGAGATACAGAACACCAGTTTTCTGATTAGTCCTACCATGCATCTCTTTCCCCTTATGGGTCAATGGGGAAGTTGTGGAGTAAGTAGTATGATTACTTTTCAATTGAAAATATGGAATAATTGAAAATATTATCAAAGTATACAATCCTACATGTCAATACTAAATTAGAACAGAAAAAAGGGAAAAATGCAAAAAAATGAAATAGACGTAGATCCCCCCAGGGGGGATGGAGAATAGGCTCAAAAGAGCCTATTAAAAAATATTTTTATTTTTATTAGCATCAATTACAATATCAGAAGCATAAATGAGACCAAAGGTTTACAAATTGCAAAAATTTGAAATTTTGGAAGACAGAGACCCCCTGGGGGGTTTCAAATGGTCCAAAAATGCTTTCCGGACAGTGCCTCCTCCTCTTTTCTGTTACAACTGATAAAAAAAAACAATATTATCACAATTAAATATTCCCAAAATTACTTTTAAAGCAATTTTGGATGAACAAACTTTTTACCCAAAAATTATAAGTTAAAACTAGTTTTTAAAGAAGCAGAAAATGAACCAAGGAAAGCAAGATTTCCTTGGGATCTTGGACTGCTTTGGGGGAAGCCAATGTGAAGCACTTAAATTGTTGAATATAACTTTTTATATTCTAAGGAAACAACCATGCATTCAACAAGCTTTAGATCCACTTTCTCAGCCTTGAAAAATGACAATTTTCCCTAAAACTAGATCTAGAATGCTTGTAAATTTTATTTTAGTAATGAGATCTAGCTTATGAGATTTAAGGCAGAAATATATATGTAAAATAAAATCTGAAATTTATATATCTAAACAATTCTAAAGCTGCAAACAAGTAACCAGACTGATTTTAGAAAAATTTGAAGGAGGAAGAGGAAAAGAAGAGCATTTGTTGCTGAAAGCCTTGAAGATTAACCGTGGAGCTTTCTGGTGGAATGTCGAGGGACTATTACTTTGAATGGTTTTGGAGAGAGTGAAGAAGCAAAATAGATCAGCATCCTCTCCAAGCTAGGAACCTGCAACTGAATCCAAAGACTTGCCAAAATACTTGTGAGATCCGGTTAATACATACATAGAGATTTCAAAATAACATGCATATAAACTTATAAAACATGTTGAATCTAGAACTCTAAACATGCATAAAAAAGGAAAGAGATGGCCAATAAATTTATTAACAAACTCCTTTCTTATCAAGATTATAATAAACTTATTATCAATCTTAGCAATGAATCCACAAACAATCAGCAAATTATGAACATAGATACAGGTTACCTCAGTAAAACATGGCAATGTTCATCCACACATACAATGACATGACACCATCTTGCCTCCAAAGCTTCACTTTATTCCAATAGCAAAAGATATTAAGCAGTATTACAACAGCAATAGCTCCTCAATCCAACTCTTACTAACTCAGAAAGGAGGCAGCCATGCTTTATTTATACACAAAATTGAAACCCCATCCTAGAGGGGGTGCAAATCCCAAGGAGATAGACCACTGTAGCTGAAGGAGAGTCCATCAATTCCTAATCTCAAGCTGAAATGAGATTCTACTGATTTTGAATGTCAATCGATGGGCTGATTTAGCTGACACATCAACCTACTGAGTGAATCATGTTCGAGTACACAGGGTACTCCCAAAATACTGAACACCTTCAGCAACCACTTCACACAAATAGATCACAGAACAACACACTGATGTTTGTCATGTGCTTAAAACCCTCAAGAGGGAAACAATCCATAGCCCCAGCCAAATATCTACTTGGAGCAATTTATTATGCAAAAGAAAGAAAGTTACATATGAGCTTCTCATAATCGATCAACTAGCCAAGGACCCTCTATGCTGTATAAATAGAGATCATAGAACAATAGGGTGTTAAGCCATGGATCAATGGTAGGTATGATCTAAGAGAAGTTGAATCGTCGGATCACTCTATGTCTAGAACATATCATGATCGTCGGATTAGAATATTTACAAATGCATACTAATGCATACTAAAGAAACACACTTTTACCTAATGGATATATTACACAAGTTGATCTTAACTAACTCCTAAGTGCCTAAATATCCTACCATCCCCCTTTAAGAAAAACTTGGGATAGGATTAAAGGATTTACAATAGTGACACTATTAGGAGAAGGAAGGAGGCATTAGAGCCTATCCCCCCTTAAGGACACATTCCTGGACTCCTAACATAGACCTAAGTTTAGAAAACTTTGCTTCTGTAAGAGACTTGGTGAAGATGTATTCAACTTGATCATATGTAGGGAAATAGAGAACTTCAATAACACTATCATGAACAAGATTTTTGATGAAGTGCATGTGTATCTCAATGTGTTTGTTGCACTGATGTAGAACTAGATCTTTGGCAAGCTTGATGGCACTTTGATTGTCACACCAAAGTAGAGTAGGCTACTGTTGCTCGAATCCAAACTCTAAAAGGATCTGTCGAAGCCATAAAGCTTCCTGACTGGCATTAACTGTGGCTCGATATTCCGCTTTTGCTGAAGAAAGAGCAAGAGCTTGTTGTTTCTTACAAGCCCAAGTGACAGGTCCAGATCCGAGACTGAAAACATAACTTGTAGTAGACTTTCGATCATCAGGATTTCCAACCCAATCTAAATCATCAGTGAAACCAACCAACAAAGGTTTCCCCCCTATACTGTAATGAATCCCAAACTAAATTGTACCTCAAATATATCGAAGCATTCTTTTTGCTGCTTTCCAGTGAATTTCATGAGGAGTTTGCATATAATGGGAAACATGACCAATGGAAAAGGAAAGGTCAAGATGGGAATGAGTCAAGTATAAAAGACTACCAACAAGCTGATGATACAAGGTGGAATCTACTTCAGGGGAAGTACAAGTGGCATAAAGTTTGACTCCAGACTGGAAGGGAGAAGGGGCTGGTTTACAATCTTCAATGTGGAAGCGATGAAGAATGTCACAAGCATACTTAGACTAGGAAAGAAAGATTCCTTCTTTGGTTTGCAAGACTTGGAGACCAAGAAAATAATGCAAATGTCCTAAGTCTAACATTCAAAATTTTGCTTAAGACTGTATTTCACATGGGTTATAAGTTTAGGGTCACTACCAGTAAGGATAAGATCATCAACATAAAGAACAAGTATGATGAGATGGTTTCCTACTTTCTTGGTATAGACATTGGGGTCAAAATGGCATCTAGAAAAACCAGTGTCAAGGAGAAAGCTATCCATTTTGGCATACCAAGCTCTAGGAGCTTGCTTAAGTCCATATAAGGATTTCTTAAGGAGACACACAAGGCTAGAGTTATTCTGAACATATCCAGGAGGTTGTTCCATGTAAATTTCCTCATGTAAATCACCATGTAAGAAGGAAAACTTGACATCCATTTGATGGAATTCCCAGTTATGTAAGGCTGCAAGGGAAAGAACAAGGCAGATGGAGTTCATTTTTTCTATAGGGGCAAAGGTTTCATTGTAGTCAATCCCTTCAACTTGGGAAAAACCTTTGGCAACTAACCTCACCTTAAGTCTTTCAACACTTCCATCTGATGCATACTTAGTTCTGTAGACCCATTTACATCTGACAAGTTTTCTTCCTTTTGGAAGAGGAACAAGATCCCAAGTATCATTCGCCATTAAGGAACAATATTCTTCATCCATAGCTGCATCCCAATCTGGAATTCCTGAAGCTTCTACAAAAGTTTTTGGATCATGATTCTCGGAAACTTGAGCCAAAAGAGAAGAGGCTCGCTGAAACTGAGAACGTGTTTGATGTTGATATCTAGGATCACCAACAAGATCACCAGCAGCTTCACATCTTGAACGGACCCATCGAGGAAGTATTGGTGCTAGTGCAATTTGAGGAACATGAGCAAGTGGAGATGGATTTTCATCCTCACTGTCATCATCAGAAACTAGAGTTGGAAACCTTTCAAGGAAGCTGGAAGAAGAACAAGAAGAAGGCACATT
>LPNX010218334.1:737953-755623 GCA_001517045.1 Pseudotsuga menziesii | reverse complement strand
CAAGGGAACCGAGGCATGCCAAGAGGCACGTTTGTCAAAACTGTCCCGATGATGTTTTTCGAGTACACAACCAGAACAAACACCATCCTTGCAAGATACTAGCAAAAGACCAGTCACCATATTGTCTTTACATAGTTGTTGCAATGAGCAATAATTTAAGTGACCAAATCGCTCATGCCAAAGTTTGCTCAAGTTATCACTATGAGCAACAAAAATTGAAGGAAAATGTGATGACCCAAAGTTGTTAAATTTGTACAACCTGGTAATATCATCAACAGTTCCAGTAGCAAGGATATTTTGAGGATTTTTAAAATTATTGATTACAACTTGGTGAGGTGTAAACGTCATATTTTTACCTTCACCTGAATGAGCAATTTGATAGATTGATAACAAATTGTAGGAAATTTTTGGAACACATAGTACATCACTGAAATGACCATTTTATGCTGGAACTGTTCCAGATCCTACAACAATTAGAGATCTATCATCACCAACAAATATTTGTTTGGTGTTACATTCATGCATAGTAGAAAATATGGCTTTATCCTTAGCCATATGATAAGATGCTCTAGAATCAATGAGCCGTTCAATTGAAGTAGAAGAAGAAGATGCAGTATAAGAGTAACCAAAAGCACAAAGTGCATGTCCATGAGAGGTAGATTCTGAAGACGAATCTAGGCTGATGTGGTGCTTCTTCATTGCTGCTTCCAAGGCTACCATCTTCTTAAAACACTTAGATTCATCATGATTATCTTTCCCACAAAAATTACAATGACGCAGTCTTCTTTCATTTTTGCTTGGATCCTTTGTCATTTTTTAAAGAAGAAGCTAACTAAGAGGGTTTGGGACCCTTGTTGTTTGGCTTATTATTGTGAAAATTCTGTTTCTTAGGCATGGGGGCTTCACTTGTTGACCAATATCCTATCACGTTAGTTCATATTGTGGGTTTTAAAATTATAAAAAATCGAACCAATATATTGCAGATATTGGGGGGATGAGGGGTTTAAGGTGGGGGTGGGTAGGGTGGTTTATAAGGATTGAGGTATAAAAAGGGGTGGGAAGGAGGTTTTAAGTATTGGGAGGGGGTTTCAACAAAAATAGTTTGGGTCAATATCTCTCGAAATTAAGGGCATTCTTTAATATCCCATGATCGCACGTGCTATGTGAGAGGTTCACTAAGTGAAGTCCCTGTGTTCTTGGGAGGCTTGGACTTTTCTTTCTGTTGGGACAATAAGGATTTCTCATATGTATCTGCATTGTTAATTATTCCAAGATGAATGAGCTTATCTTTCTCTCTAATTAAGGAACCACAAAAGGATTCAAGGCTAGGCTCTTGATAGCTAGCTACGGTCAAGGATTCTTTCATGGAGTAGAATGTAGATGCAAAAACAGAATATGCAGGTCCAAGTTTGGAAATAATATGATAAATACAATGTTTGTCTTCTTTATTAATCTTGCATTCTACACATAAGAGTCTAAGAGTTTTATACTTAGATAAATAGTCTTGAATGCATGAAAAATCATTTGGATTTAAGGAAATCAACTCATTCTCGAGTTGATAACCTCGAATTTCATTGTGTTTACCAAACACAGATTCCAACTTTTCCCAAGCTTTATCAGGCTCATCAATTTTAGATATGTGGAATTGCAAATCAATAGAGATTGACATCCCAATCAATCAATGAGATTCATCACATATATTTTCCCATTTAATTTTCTTATCATCATCAGTGGGTTCTGTTTCTTTCCGTGAGGTTATCCTGAAAAATCCCCTACTTCATAGAACATCTTCCATACGAGATTTCCATGAGAAATAGTTAGAACTTGTAAGTATAATATCACAAGGGGTGGCCATATTGTAACTAATGGCTGAAATAATAGAAACTAATTGTCTAGATGCAAAGAGCTCAAAAAAATATGCGGTTTTAAAAAAAACGGCACTAAAAACTGATTATGGATGATGAAGTTATGCTTGATCAAAGAAAATGTTGAAGATGTCCCCAATAGTGACGTGGCCGATATTAACTTGACCAACTAAAAAAAGGAAGCCCCTCTTCCCAAGATCAACCTTTGACAATAACTTTACAATAAATTTGCTTTGAAGTGAATCACTTTTGTAGAATAAGTGATGTTCACTTTTACAATAATGTGACTTTTAAATAGTGCGGCAATTAAAGACTTAAGTGACTCACTTTTTATTTTATTTTATTTATGTAAGATACGCTTTTACAATAAAGTAACTTGAGAATAGAAATTGCATGCACTAAAAAATAGCTTGATAAGACTTGAACTCAAGATTTATCAAGGAGTAAAGCAACTTTGGACCAAGTGAGCTAAGTTTAAAAGGCACGTAAAAATATGGAAAGAGGAAGGGGGCTTTTTTTTTTTTACTCTTCTCTCTCGTTCTCTGTGCTTGCTTTATTTTCCTGCAAATCACACAAAAAATGAAAAACAAAAACAAAAAAAAACTTTTTCCACACAATGGGGTTAGATCTTGGTTAGCTTACCCGGAAAGTCTACGTTTTCAAGTTTTCTCGTTGTTTCTGATTTGCCATGATCGCACAAGGTGCAGGACAAAGAGCATACGTAGCCGAGAAGACAAAAAAAAAAAATTTCCCTCACTGTTTCTGATTCACCGCAATCACGCAAGGTGCACGGCAAAGAGAAGTTGAACCGTCGGATCACTCTATGTCTAGAACATATCGTGATCGTCGGATTATAATATTTACAAATGCATACTAAAGAAACACACTTTTACCTAACGGATATATTACACAGGTTGATCTTAACTAACTCTTAAGTGTCTAAATATTCTAACAAATCATCAACCACAGAGCTCCCAGAAGAGCCCACATGTGTGGAGGAGAGAGAGAGGGTGCAATTCCCCATAAAGGAAGCTGAAGTTCAACTCCGGATCCACCTAGATTGCCTCCTTCAGTTAAGGATTTGTTAGATCCAGTTAATTTGGTGCCGATGAGACTGATTTCAATCAAATTAGTTGAGAATCCATTGATCTAGGATTTTGGATTTGCTCCATTATTCATCAATTTATTAATTAAAATAATCAATAATTGATTTTTTGGGGCTTTTTGACCCGAGTGATGGAAAATCACTCAAAACTAGGAAATAGTGGGTCTATAGGTTTATTGGGTGCTCTTAGATTGAAAATGAGCACCTACATGACTGAATCTTAATTCTGATCCGACTTTTATTACAAAACCAATTTTTACAATTAAACTATTAAAAAATAGCCTAAGTTTTGGAAAAAATAAATTTTAATAAAAAACACTGAAAAAATTTAAAAAATTAAAAAACCTACGGGGACTTAGACATGTTCATATGACTCAACCATGATGCCTAGAATGATTATACATTGACACATAGACTCTAATAACCTCAATAGGCCTAAATTCCAAGCCGACCACCCCAACTTTGGAGGTATTGAGTGAAAAAATCAGAAATTATCAGTCGTTTATTCAATAACCAATAATAACCAAGGGAAAAAACACCCTGGGCTGATCGGATTGACAAATAAATTGTAAGAGACCGAGTCTTTTATAGACACTATCATGCTAGAACATTTCTTATAATTCCCTCATGGGGTATGAACATGTGATATAGTACAACAAGCACTTCCGAAGGTCTTCTGAAATCCGAACAAAAAATCTTTGTCCGGTTCACCAGGCTCACTTGATAAAAAACCACTAAGTGCAAATTAGGTGGTAACAAAGCTCTTAGTGAATATGTCAGTGGTTTGCTCTGCAGATGGGCAATACTACAAGGATATCACGTGTTCATGCACCAAGATCTGGATGTAGTGCATGTGTATCTCAATGTGTTTGGTACTCTATCTTTGCACTAGATGAGTGGAAATATTGATTTCACTTTGATTGTCACACCAAATGATTGTGGATGAATCAAATGCAAATCCAAGTTCCCCAAGAATACCTTGCAACCATACGCATTGTATAGCTACGTTCATTGATCCTCTACAATCGGCCTCGGATGAAGAGAGGGATATGGTGTGTTTTTTCTTTCTTAACCAGAATATGAGACCATTTGAAAAATGAAGACATTACCTGAAGTGGAATTTCTATCAATGGAATCTCCATCCCAATCAGAATTAGTAAATCCAACTAGTTCTAGTGGAGAACCAGCAGCATAGTGTACTTCGAAGTGTTTGGTTCCTTGCACATAATGAAAGATCCTTTTGGAAGCCTTCCAATGGATCTCATGAGGCTTCTGCATATACCTATAAACATTACCTACAGCATGTGCCAAATCAGGTCGAGAGTGTGTAAGATACAACAAAATCCCAACTAGTTCTCTGTACAATGAGTTGTCCACCAATGGAGATGCACCAAATTCACCTAGTTTTATTCTTGAAAGGAATGGGAACTTGGATTCCTTAAATTCAACCATTTTAAACTCTCTAACAGGTTTGCATATAATTTGGTTTTCTGGCCTTCATCCCTACTTCATATTTCTCAATTTCCAATCCAAGAAATTGCCTCAACAATCAAAGGTCAGTCATGTAGAATTCAATGTGCAAAGAAGACTTAATTGATCCAATTTATTTAGTGCAACTACCTGTAATCAAATGGTCATCAATGTACAACACTATGACCTGAAATAAGTCACAAACATGCTGAAAATACACATTAGTATCAAATTTACATCTTTCAAAGCCAAGCGAAAACACAAAATTGTCCATCTTGGCATACCAAGCCCTGGGGGCTTACTTGAGGCCATATAGAGACTTATTTAACCTGATTACAAGTGAAGGATCATCAATGAAACCTTCGGGTTGCTACATATATATCTCCTCATGAATTTCACCATGAATAATTTCACTCTTCACATCCATGTGGTCAACCTCCCAGTCCTTAGATGCAACAATGGCTAAAACTAGCATAATAGAGTCCATCTTTGCAACTGGTGCAAATGTCTCTATATAGTCCACTTCTTGGACTTGAGAGAATCCTTTGGAAACCAATATAGCCTTATACTTTATATCATAACCATCATCAGCCACTTTGGTCTATATACCCACTCACACTGCACTAGTTTCCTCTTGGAGGGAAAGGGAACCGATTTCCAAGTCTCATTGTCTTGCAATGACTTGAACACTTATTGCATAGTTTTTCCATATTGGGTCAAGTGATGCTTATTGATATGTTTTAGGATCAGATCTAGCCATCATGAAGCATCTATAATAAATATTCAATTCACAAGTAGAGTAGGAATTGTGAAATTGAAATCTAGTCTTCCAAGAGTCTAGTGGATCACCAACAAGATCCCCAGCTGCTTCAATGGTTTTCTCATCCCACTTGGGACAAATGGGTGAGTAATGATATGAATTAATTTCATCATAATCATCATCAATATCATAATCATAAAAAATAGATAAGGATTCATCACTTACATCATCATGGAGTGGAGGATGTGAGCATTCCCCTTGAGCTAGTTTGGTCTCTTCTATGAGGTCTTCTTCGAAATGTACACTCCTTTCGATGAACTTTTTCTAAGATGAGGGATAAAATAGCTTGTATCCCTTTACATATTAATCATATCCAACCATAATGGACTCTTTTATTTGAGGTTGCAAGGCCTTTCTCTTCTCTAGAAGAATCATAGCCCAAGCCTTTAAGCCAAAGACCTTGAAATGAGAAACGCTTGGCTTGTGGCCACTCCAAGCCTCATATGGAGTTTTTCCATCCAAATATTTGTGAGAAGATCTGTTTTGGAAATATGAAACACATTTAATGGCTTCATCCCATAGCTTAGGATCAAATCCTTTGCTTCCATCATACGCCTTTCCATCTCCTTGAGAGCCATGTTCTTGCGCTCTACAACACCATTTTGTTGTGGTGTGTACGGAACCGAACGTTGCATTTGGATGCCACATTCTTAAAAAAGATACTAAAAAATATTGTTTTCATACTCCTTTCCATTTTAAATCCTAAGAACCTTGATCCTTTTCCCACATGCATTCTCAACCAAAGCTTTCCAAACTTTGAGAGTCTCAAAAACTTCAGATTTTAGTTTGAGAAAATACACCCAGCAGTACCTTGAGAAATCATATATGAAGATCAACCCATACCTTGAATTCCAATAATATTGTGTTGGAATAGTCCCTATGATTTCTTAATGAACCAAATCAGCACTTGGATGTCTCTCCTTGTCTTTCCTTTCTCATATCTGCGCTCAGCATGCTTGCCCACTACACATCCTTTGCATGTGCCATTTGAGAACTTGATAGAAGGAAGCCCTTCCACCATGCCTTCTTCGCTCAATGAATGAAGGTGCATGTAGTTGAGATGACCATATCTCTCATGCCACAAATTTCTTATCTCATTGGCATGTGACAAGAGCTCATTCCCTTGAGAGTAAGGGAGGATGTGAGAGAATTTGTGCATTCATGAATCATGGTTAGCGTAACCCACTGCCACAACTTGGCCTGTAGATATTTCTGATATCTCCACTGCATTTGGAGTAAATGTTACTATTTTGGCTTCAGCAGTGTGTGTAATTTGATACACCAAGAGTAGGTTCGGTGCTAGATCAAGCACAAACAACACATTGTTGAATTACCCATCTTCAAGATGATCAATCCTTCCAATCCCTTTGGCTTGGATTTCTGAATCATCACCCATAAGAATGGATGGACCATTTTAATGATACAGGGCCGAGAAGGAATCTTGCATGGAGGCCATGTTCTTGGAGGCACCTGAATCTATGATGAATGAATAAGAGATTGAAGAACCATAAACCAAAGCATGGCACCTTTCTTTGTTGTCTTAGCATGAACCTACGTCTTTCTTCCTTATGCCTCATGGCAGAGGGATGTTGTTATTCTCAAGTAGTTGCACCATCATATCAAAGGTATTCTTCATGAAATAACTCTATGGAATCCACCCCTTGTGAAAATAAGTGCATTTGGTCTTATCTTGCTTCTTCTTGTCCTTGTCCTTAATAAGATTCAAACCCCCATCTAAATATTTGGGTTTCTCCTGCTTCATCTTCTCTTGCTGCTTCGAATCTCCGGCTTTCTTCTTTCCTTTTTTGGGATTGGAAACTCCTTCAAAAAGGGCTTTATCCTTACTAGATATGATGGTACCCATTTGTATGAGCTTGTTTTTCTCTTGAGTCAGTGACTCAATGAAGTCTTCCAGTGATGGAATCCTCCAATTTCGAGTTGTGAGATTGCTAGAGTGGAATGTTGACACAAACATTGAATACTATGGACCTATATTTGAAAGAATGGACAAGATCAGTTTCTCCTCTTTATTTTCTATGCCTTATTGTTTCATATGAAGCACCAATGGTTTGAACTTGGTGAAGAAGTCTTGTATTGTCTCAAAGTGATTTGGGCTCGATGAGATCAACTCATTTTCTAGATGGTGGCCTCTCATCTCATCATTCTTCCCAAAAAATGACTCAATATTGAGCCATACTTCATTGGTAGTTGTCCTATTTTCTACATGGAAGAGTAGGTCTCTCGAAATGCTAAGATAAAGCATTCCAAATGCCTCATCAAGTCTATTGAAGTACTTCAATTTCTCCACAGCATAGTTGGGTTCAGTCTCAATCCCCATGGTGACTCTGAACATGCCTTTCAACCTCAATAGGATCACCATTTCAGCTTTCCATTCAAAATATTTGAATGGGGCCAGCAATACATGAGTATGCTACATTTATGCTTTCGCATTGAGTGTTAGAACTATTGATTGTACCTGTAATGCAAATGCTCAATTTTTTATGGAAAATGCCCTAAACAGCAAGTCAAACACTCCGTTTTTGACTTCCATATCCAAATAGCTTTGATACCATGTGATAATTGATTCACAGAAGGATCTAGGAGCCAAGTGGATTCTTGCAATTCGATATTACACACAATTATGCACAAAAACAGTAGAAAGAGTAAAGTTAACACACACAAATGTAGTCAATAATTGATATTATTATGATTCTCAAACATATAAATATGTATGTATTGGTTTTATATTACATTAGTGATAAATTATTAGCCTTCGGAGGCCATCTGGATGCATACAAGTGTCGAGCTAGGATTTGACCTCAAAAACCCCCTAGGTGGACTAATGAGCTCCCAAACCATCCCAAATGGTCACAAATGCTAGTGGGAACATGGCTAGAGAATGCTGAGATGTAAATGAAGGCAGGATAGGAGTGGGTGAGCACATGAGTGAGTGGAAGTGGCTCTAAGAAGCAATAAATTCCCAAGGAGAGTCAACAACCACCAAACACATGCACTAGTGCCTATGGTCAAACATATTCCCTGATTTAAGGGATGGGGAGTGCACCAATACTGAATCATCATTAATGAGGGCACCTAGACTATCATAATGATCAAAGTGGATCTCCTCAACTACAGTAAATGAGTCCAAAACACCTAATAGACCAAGGTTGATCAACATAGCCTAAGTTTTTGACCATGTGACATAGCATAAAAGCTAATTAAATGTATCCTAGGTGTATGATCATGGTACTAAGGTGGATTAGTGCTCTAACAATCCATTAAATTGGTAAATTCAAGCGATTAATAACAAGATATCATTGTAACAACAGGATATTGTAACACAAATCAAATGTCAACAACCATTAATTAGTAACAACACACAAGCAATTGTAACAGCTAGCGATTGGTAACATTGGCAAATTCCTTAGATAATCTAAATGGTTAAATTCTAGAGTCTCACATTCCAGTTTCTTCTCTTCCCAAATTTTTATTTTCGTCCCACTTATTTTTAGAGTTGATACATATTAGCCCACTTCCATGATATTCCTTTACATTATTCCAATCGAACGTATCCCACCACTTGCACCTAAAAAGAACACAATGGAAAGATGAGAAGTACACTTGCATGATCCCATGTATATTTCCAATGTAACATAAGTTCCCCTTGTTTATTTTTTGATCACGATGGATAGCAGGACTAGATTGGTCAAACTTGACCTCCATGCCATGGTCAAATGTGACACATCCATCATTGGTATCCTCCATTCAGAAATGATTTCTATATGACCACATTGATGGAAATAAATGCATCTAAAAAATATGAAGAATTAGCATTAATAAAAAGATCAAACATGTTATAATTCAAACCTGCAATATAAAATGAACAATGTAGATGGAGAGATTGTTACAAAGTTGTTGCACCCAATCCATATGTTTAGTGCATCCTCTTCACCATGCGGGTAACAACCGAATCTGCCATATTTCTCTCTGATCTGTTCATCCAACCAACTATTGGGACATATTGTTGGCATATTTTTTTTTAAATTATTAGAATTAGGCATGCTTCTATCATTCAATCGTTTAAATTCTTTCTTTTTACTATCCCATTTCCTTCTCTTCTTTTCATACAATACGACCCATGGTTGTGTTGCCTCCGCATTGTAAAGAACAAATTTATTGATGGCATCAATTTTTTCATGCATTGATGTAATCATGAAAAGAAATCAATAAGTATGAGATCAAATATATATTATCAATTTCATTGTAAATAGTTACTCTATAGAAAATTCATAAAATATAAGTGAATTACTCTTTATAATGCACCTTTTTCTATTTTTTTGGAGTAACTCTCCTTCCCTTTTTCCCCATACCATTAGTTGTATTTATTCTATCACAATAATCTTTAAGACAAAACACAGACTCACAAGAGATTCAAGACAAATTAGACATGAAATGATGCAATGGTACTACAATATGAGGTTACAACTCTATATAATCAATGATAGAATGAATAATACAATACAATTTCATCCAGAATGCATGAATGCCAAGCCAATTCAAATTCACAAGGAGGTCATTCGAATTGCATGGATGGGTGTAGCTTAACTGAATGTCAGCAACACTAGACACACTTAGTTAACCACTAATCCAGCCATGATTGACTCACACTAAGTCCTAACTAAATGAGAGTGCAATAGATTACTGATTCTAACTAAATGTAACTCAAACACATGTCACTGCATTCCAAATAGTAGGTGGTAGTGCATCACTAATTCCAAGTAGCTTCGATGAAGTTAACTGAAGTGGTACTAGTCATCAAAACTGGTTGGAGGTGCCATAGTTGACTCCAGTTCATAAATATTGGCCAAAAATAGAAAAATAATAGATGGAGGCACCTTTACAACTTAGCTTAACTGATTGTTAGGTGAAACAACAATCAGTTAGTAATTAGGTGCATTTATGACACTCAGATCACCCCAGATTGCTCCCTGTTTGAAGGAGGAAGCCTAGTTAGGCTCCCCGATTGAAGGAGAAGGCTTAGTTGGCCTCCTTGATTGAAGGAAGGCATGGGTGTGGTCATGTTGATGTCATAGTGTGCTCATCTGATGCTGATTAAGTCAATTAAACTTAGGATAGTGGGTAAATATGCCAAAATTGACCAAATAAGTGTGTAAGTTGGGTAAATGACTCCAACACCCCCCTTACGCTATACTCACGTGGAGTAAAATAAAATGCATGAAATTCTAGGGCCTGAAAACAAAGACCATAGGTCACCTTGTACAAAAAATGTAACTCTAACAATTCTCAAAATAAATCTAAGTGAGGAAAGAGGGAAAACATAGTGGGAACCCCCCCCCCCCACCTTCAAGCTGAACACTAAAGAATAATTGATGACCCTGATGAACTCACCACCAACAATGAACGGAGGTAAGTGAAATTTTTCTCTGTAAAGCTCTTGGTGAATATATCTGCAATCTACTCATATCTAGGGCAGTATTGCAGAACTATGGTCCTGTTATGCACTAACTCCCTGATGTAGTGCATGTGAATCTATATATATTTGGTCCTCTTCCTGGTAACTAGATCTGTGGAGATATTAATATTACTTTGATTTTCACAAAATATGACTGTGGAAAAATTACTACCAATCTCAAACTCTGAAATAATGCCTTGCAACCAAATAGCTTGGATGCAAGCATTCACTACTCCCATGTACTCGGCCTCTGTTGAAGACAATGTAATGGAAACTTGCTTTTTTCTTTACTAGCAAATGGGGCCACCATCAAACGTAAATACAAACTGGGAAGTAGACTTCTAATATGTAGAATCCCCTGCCTAATCTGAATCTGTATAACCAACCAACTCTAGCTCAGAGTCTGCAGCATAGTAAATGTCGTAGGTCCTGGTGCCCTGAATATACTGGAGGATCCTCTTGGATCCATTCCAATGGAGCTCATGAGGATGATGCATGTATCTTGATACAGAATTCATAGCATAACAAACATCAGGCTAAGAATGTGTCAAGTAAAGCAAGCTACCAATCAGTTGGTGGTAGATAGTGCAATCCATGGGTGGAGTGTTTTTTCCCTCTTCAAGGCTGATTCCTAAGAGGAAAGGGAATGGTTCAAACTTACATTCAGCCATATTAAACTTCACTAACATGTATTAAATGTATTTATACTTATTTAACGTTATCCCATCAAAATTTTGTGCAATTTCGAGCCCCCAAAACTGTTTCAGTAGGCCCAAATCGCTCATCTCAAATGCATCATGAATGAAGATGCTGCAAGTATTAATGAATGAAATGTAAGCAAGTGTGCTACCAGTAATCAATATATTGTCAACATATAAAAAATTATAAGTAAATTACCATCATACTATTGTAGATACACATTAGGATCATACTTCCACCTTTGGAAGTTTGGTGAAAGCAGAAAGGCATCCATCTTGGCATACCATGATCTTGGGGCCTGTTTCAACCCGTATAATGACTTCTGCAATTTGCAAACCAAAGTAGGATCTGAAATGTATCCCTTAGGCTGCTTCATGTATATCTCCTCATGAATATCTCCATCTAGAAAGGCACTCTTGAAATCCATATGATGCACCTCCTAGTGCTTGGATGTTGTAATGGCCAAAACTAGGCGGATGGAGTCCATCTTTGCCACTGGTGCAAAGGTCTCATGGTATTCCACTCCTTGGACATGGTAGAAACCTTTTGCAACCATTCTTGACTTATACTTCCAGGTTGTTCTATCAGCAACAAACTTTGTCTGAAACACCCACTTGCATTGAACTAATTTCCTCCCAGGTGGAAGGTAAACTAGCTCCCAAGTAGCATTTTTACGTCTTGATTCCAATGATAAAGTACGGATGTCAAAAGTATGACATCAATTGAGATTAAATTAAAAAACATAAAGGAAATTTTGACAAGCTTTTCTATTTCTACCATCATTGTCGGAAAATACACTAAAATTCACATCCAAATTTATAAGTGACACTTCCATATGATCATTCTTTGAAAAGTTGGAATCCAAATCAAACTTGTGTCATCCTAAATTGGCCAACTCATCTCCTTTTGTTGAGTCAACCAAGAGTTCTTGTGAGCCAATGCAATATATCAATACTAACCAAAATATATCCACAAGAAGATCGAAAAAGTTGTACAAACTAAAAACAAAATTTTCCAAGTATAGACAAAGGTTGGTTCAATTGTTTCAGAGTATACATGACTTCTCCCTTCCCATCCACCTTCAAAGTAAATACTCAACCAATTACAATTGCACTTTATATGGTGCTTGGCTGTCTTCCCTTCCTATGCCTAATGTTGGGATCATATTATCCTATTATGGTAATAGTTACATGATCACAAAGTCTAAAATAGATGATACAAATCTTGGGTTGTTTATCCTTTCACAAGTGTTTTTTCCTCCCAAGAAGTCAGAAACATTTATGCCATATTGTGGTCCTGTTTAAAATCAATCTAATTAGTTGAATAATTTGAAACATCTGGTGTAGTGCTGGAATTTGAGCTTTTTCTCAATTTGCATGCCAAATCTGTCAAAAATCATTTTTTCTTGAGGAATGAGCTTCGTCTCGCCATGAGCTCTGATACCATATTAATTATGTCACAACAAACTTTGAGACAAAACATAGACTCACAAGAGATTCAAGACAAATTAGACATGAAATGATACAATGGTAATGCAATAGGAGGTTGCAGCTCTGTGTAATCAATAATAGAATGAATAATACAATACAATGTCATGCAGGATGCATGAATTCCAAGCCAATTAGACTTCACAAGTAGTTTGTTCGAATTGCACGGATGGGTGTATATTAATTGAATGTCAACAACACTATACACACTTAGTTAACCACTAATATAGCCATTATTGACTCACACTAAGTCCTAACTAAATTGGAGTTCAATAGATGATTTATTCTAACTGAATGTAACTCAGACACATGTCACTACATGCCAAATAGTAGGTGGTAGTGCATCACTAAGTCCAAGTAGCTCCGATGAAGTTAACTGAAGTGGTATTGGGCATAAGAAGTGGTTGGAAGAACCATAGTTGATTCCAGTTCATAAATATTGGCCAAAAATAGAAAAATAATAGATGAAGGTGCCTTTACAACTCATCTTAACTTATTGTTAGGTGAAACAACAATCAGTTAGCAATTAGGTGCACTTATGACACTCAGATCACCCCAGAATTGCTCCCTGTTTGAAGGAGGAAGCCCAATTAGCCTCCCTGATTGAAGGAGAAGGCTTAGTTGGCCTCCTTGATTGAAGGAAGGCATGGGTGTGCTCATGTTGATGTCATATTGTGCTCATCTGATGTTGATTAAGTCAATTAAACTTAGGATAGTGGGTAAATAGGCCAAAATTGACCAAATAAGTGTGTAAGTTGGGTAAATGACTCCAACACGTTGTGCCAAAACACTCCACCAGGTGTGTTGTCAATTTTCTTGATGTATTCACTAGCATAATAGAATGACTCATATACTATGTACCCCTCTAGTTTTCCCCTCTATCTAACAAATCCCTTCAACATTTTCATGAAAGTCTCCAATAAAAGCATCCAATGACATGACACCACCACAAGAAATCCAACTTCATCGTGTAGGTGAATTAGAAGATAGACCTATAAGTCCATGAAACTTGTGGGAAGCTCCTTATCAAACATACAAATAATATTAGTGATCTCTCAATGCCATTGTGGAATGCTATCCATTTGTATCTCCTTTGGTGTAATCCAATGTACAAATGCAAATAATGTATACATGGCTCATCATAGATTCTGGGGGAAGTCATGGTTCACACAACCATGCACAAGCAAAGTATAATGACACTACAACATAACCACATATGAAACTAATTGGAATTAAATTGTAAATGCACAACATATTGTAATAACCTAAACTACATAAAAAGAAGTATGTAATTGTCATACATACCCTTAGAAGGTTCAAATGGTCATGCGATTTCAAACCTAATAATTATCCTTATAATGTAAAGCATCATAGTAGAGTTTACCCATACAAAGAAAGCATCATCACACTCAATATAAAATCCTTTGTGAAAGAACGATCATGTTTATTCAAAATCCATGGGACAATACCTTCTTTAAAAGACCAAGAGGTTTTGGCCTCTCCTCTACTATCATTTCTTGACCATCGTTTCCTTTTAGTATTTGAAGAAATAATCTCTCTCCTAACATCCAATGTGTTAATTGTTTTTTATGATATGTGCCTCCATAAAGAAGATAAAACATTTTTTAATATGTGCATGGGATCTAGTAAATGGCAAATCTTAAGATGCTACCAATATGGAAGCTCATAAAATGCAAATTTCATTGTCATCCCAATAGGCATTTTCTCAAAATAAGTATCGAAAACTTCAGGATCATCAAACATATGTTCCCCATTTGAATCGAAAAAATATGTAATTTCCTTCTCCTTCTCTGTGTCATAATCCCTAGGCAATTTTGTTGGTTTCATTATTCTAGGTCTCCGCATTCTCTCTAGTTTACCATTGAAATAAGATGTTTATGTTCTATAAGGGAGGTCATTCAAGAGGAACAAGAACAACTTTGAGAAATCATACACGAATTTTCGTAGGTGTTCAAACCACCTAGCCTTTATTGAAGGTCCACGACATTTACATCCATGATAACCTTTTGTTACAAAACATGTGATGTTATAGTATATGGAATACATTTGTGCCAAATAAGGTGGTTGCACCAAATTAAATTTGTCAAATAACATTATGGATATAACCACATCAATCAACCATCTTACAAAGCAAAATTTTAGTCCTATGATAATCATGTTTGGTATATGCACATATTCCATACAATGTAAAAGACCTCTCCACCGAGATGCATCTTGATACATCATATACCTATATTCCTTCCCATAATTTCTTGAATTCCTCGATCAATGGTTAGAGGTAGACATCCATATTCTTCACTTGTCTTCTACCAGGAACTATAAGAGCTAACATAAGATGTTCATTCTTCATAGAAACCCATGGAGGGATATAGTTATTGATAACTACCACTTTCCAAATATAACAATTGATGCTTTTGATGGAATGTGCGTAAATCCATCCATGGCTATGCTCAATCGAAGGCTTCCTACTTAATCCTTGAAATTATTAGGCCAAGTATCCTCTATATGCTTTATGACTATTGAATCTGGAGGAATCTACATAACATCTGGCTCACTTCTATGCAAGGCATGCCACCTCTATAACATGGCTAATTATTTTCAATGAAAATTCCTTTGAATCCTTGGTATTATAAGCATGTGCCTCAATATCTTATGAGGAGGGCCATGTTCCTTACCCTTTTTTATATATGGTACATGTCATGCCCATATTTAGGACATGTATATTTGTCCTCATATTCACCTCTGCATAAAATACAATCATTCAGACAAGTGTGGTATGATATTTACTCAACACTCAACTTTTTTCATCAATTGCTTTACCTCTTTGCAGTTGTCTAGGAGGATGTTATTAGCTAGAAGTATTTTTCCTTTGTATAACCTGCAATTAGTTGAAAATGTAAATGTATATTATTTTTAAGCATGCAACAAGTCTCGTTTCATCACTAATTTAATAGGGACATGATGGTTAATTATCTCACTAGTGTGTCGATTCATGCATCCGACATACCACACATTGATTTCATGTTGTACAACAACATTGTTTTCCCTATTTGAGTAAACCTTGATCCATTCCCAAAGAGAGGGGTGGTTGAAGCAGTTTTCAGGATTTTGAAGAAGGAATCAGGAATATTTTCAATTTTCCCCACACCATCTTTTTTGGAATTCATTTAATAGCATTCCCTTCATGGCATGGGTATCCCATAAGACATATTCCATACCAAATTCTATATCATTGTTTCATCTCTAACCTATGAAGAACTACTGTTACTATAGATGTTTTGAATTGGTGACTCAAGACGTAGTGGGAACTGGATATGTGGTTGATTCAACCATGCTTTGTATTATTACTCTATGAGGTCTACCATTTTATTGTCCTTCTCTTGATTTGGCATGGACTAAGGTGAAACAGAAGATGGCAAATAGATTGATCATCATCGAAGTCCTAGTTGTAAAAAAATTTAACATTAAATCAAATAAATGAGTAAAAATAATGGATTTAGCATGAGTCAAGCATTATAAAAAACACTTATTAGAAGCATAGAATTTTTTTCCAATAGTATAGATGCACTCAACCACTTTAAAAAAAATGTGGAATTAAGAAATACATTAATATTAATTCCATTGAAAATCCAAAATTACAATTACTCAATGATCTTTTTCTTACGCCCCAAGGGGGTGTCTAAAGGCATCCCCAATGTAAGTCATTTTTACGAGAATTTGGCAGTCTAAAAAAGTTATAGTTTATTAACAACTTGTCACCGGGAGATAAGCTACATATTGCATGCACAACAACACATTTGTATGCCTTTTTTTTCATGAAGAACTCTTTGTCATTGGAGTATTGCTCAAATGAATTATTTGCACTTAATAATGACCACCTAGACCTATTTATGAACCCTGCAAGTTTTCCATGTGTGTGGACAACCATGTATATATAGCAAGTTCTTCATGTTAAATTTTCCCTAAGCACAACAATTCATTCACATACTATACATGGAAATACTATTTTTGTAACAAAAAGGAAATAGTATTTAAAAGACCAAAAAGACCAAAAATCGTTGTTACATGTTCCTTTTTGGTCAACACACCCTCGTGTTCACCTAGTCAACGTATGCTAGCATTCCGACCATGTGAGGATAACGAAAATTACATTAAGAAATATTCATACTAAAACGAGGATTATGTGATTCTCTTGATGTCTACAAGAGAATGTTTCGTAGTCTCGACAAATATACCTTCAGTATTACACCAATATCATATAGAATTATATAATTTCATTTATTAAATCATATATTTAACAATGTCAAACAAGTGAAATAGCAGCAAGGCTGCTTATACCTACCTCTTAGAAATATTTTATTGTGATATTGTATATAGTTTAAAGCTAAAAGTTAAAGAAATTATGAAACATTCAAACTTGAAACAATGTATTACTTGTTGCCATGGTACTTATATTTCTTTGTGAGATTACTTGTTGTTTATAGGTTGTTGCATCACTTGTTACTTCTTGTAACTGTCATTGTTTATATTTCTATGTGTTTATCAATTAATTAGTTATTAAGTAAGTCCTTGAAATTAAAGATCCAAAATGAGTTTACTTGTCTTTGTGAATAGGAGAGATTTTGTCACTACCAATAGTTGAGATAAGCAACATAGATGCCTAGTACTTGGCTCTTAAAAATAGTTTAATAAATGTTACTTAAGAAATGGATATTGAATAACACTAACAA
>LPNX010218334.1:712491-733738 GCA_001517045.1 Pseudotsuga menziesii | reverse complement strand
GTCCCAACATCTCCCCCCAACTCAAGGTGTTGCATGTCCTCATGCAACCATGCATGGATCTTCTGAAGAACCTTTGGCATCTAAATTTTGGCTTTGATTGATGATGTATTTTTAATGATGAATGTTTCCAAGATATGTGGGAGACATGAGTAACAGCTCATGAGTTAACAGCTGGCATTTTCCTATGGTTGGTTCTTGTGTAACAACCATGAATATAAGAATGTTGGTTCTTGTGTTAACAACATTCATTTCATTATGTTTTCGCTTGCTGTTATGATAATAATTGTAACCACATACTTCACTGGAAATCATAAGCTATCAATGTGCATAAGAGAGCATCACTGAGTATAAGAAAGTCGTTTCTCAATCTGGTATGAATCATGCCAGAGTATATCAATGCATGAAGTAAAGTGCATCAGGGGATCGTTGGAAAAGAAATTTTTGAGAATGGTAAATGGGATGAAAATGGAATGATGATAATGGAAAAATGTGGTGATTATGACGATAGTTTCCCCCCCCCCCAATTGAATCGGTTGCATGTCCTCATGCAACATAGTGTAGGTCATGGAAGGGAAAAGGAAATGAAGTGTGGTGAGGGAATTTTCCAAAATATTCAAGTCAGCATAGAAGGAATTTCATGATCAAATATTAGAAAACAACATACCTCCACTCACCCAAAATGTAGATGAACTATGCAATAGGAATGTAGTTGTTGTGGCTGCTAGATCAGGAAATCGTGATTGGTACTATAGCTGCAACTACTGTATCGGTGGGCACAAAGAATATGTGACTGGGACTGCTGGAAGATGGAAGGTGTCACTAGTGTAGGATCATGAAAATGTAGCTGTGAATAGCGTAGTTGCTGTAACGTGAAAAACGGCACTGCTGTAGGAACATATGAAAGGGGACTGCTGCTGTAGCAGCACTATTGTAACAACAACTGCTGGAATTGCTAAAACAACAACCCCCGGAACTGATGTAACTGCTGTAACAACGACTTCTATAATAATGATGGTTGTAACAGCAACTGCGGGAACTACAATGACTATCACTGCTGAATCAGAGAATGGGAAGTGGAGGAATCTGAACTGGTGCTGTGGAATTGGCAGACTCTCATAGATGAATTCAAGATGTTGTAACTGCTGAGGGAATCAGGAAAAAGTGTATAGTCTTCATCCGCTACAAACCTGATGGTACAATTCTAATCATGCGAATGGATGTGTTGATGTCGAGCATGAAGAGAAATCACTGGATTACCGACCATTGATGAATGCCGTTAACCAGTGCGAGGCAACTCACCATTGATGTCAATGAGTGCCAAGGTACCCGAGTACATCTTGCGAAGTGCGAATGGATGTGCTGAGGTCGAGCCACTTGCAAGATCTGATGATCAAGGGACATTGATGTATTCCCATGATCGTCAGTGAGAGAACTTTCCATTAAGGCATGCAAGCCTCTAGGTACTCAAAATGGACTCTAGTCTATATCCCAGATAAGGTGCTGAATTCGATGGGGCAAGACTGTTGAAAGGTGGGCCTTAAGGAATCCCACATCATTCAATATGAGTTTATAAAAAATATTTGGTAGGACTATAACAAAAATCTCAGCAGTGACAGGGTTTATGGAAATGAAATCAAGGAAGTGTAATTGTGGAAAAGGAGGTGACTGGTTTTATTGAGAAGGTAAACTGGCATAGAGAAAGAAGGCAAAAAGGAACTGAAAATGATAAAGGAAATGATGTATGCTGCTCAGAAAAATAGATGTGCGAGAAATCAGAAAGGATAAGGTAATGGAAAATGGCTGCACCATGGGGATGATCAATCTGCTGTGAAGGAGGAATGCGAGGAAATATTTCAGGACGCAAAAGGGTTTTTCAATGATTTTCGTGTAACAGCAAGTGTCAGGATGTTTATGAGGAGTAACAGCTCCTGCAAGCTGTCAATAAAGCATATTTCTCAAAAGTTTTGAGATTATTTGAAAGAAGGCGAGTGTCGTCATTCCTGCAATCATACTTAGTACCAATCCTGCACTTAAAACTTCGTGAGAGAATCGTAAAATGCAAAAATAAGTAGGAATGGGGCAAAGCGGAGAAAATAAAATGCATTTGTATACCTGTGCCTTTGTGCTCATGTAATCATCAATTACTCCATGAAGTGTCTTGAAGAAAGACAAATTAACATTAAGCACATTGTGTTCAGGAATTAGAGAATGTCCATTTGCGTTAGTTTTACAATTTGTAAGAGCAATATGGTCTCTAAAATTCGGAAAGTGTAAATGTGTGGCTGAAATCCACTATGGAATGTTCAGAGTAGGAGTTTCACTGATTTGGTGCATTAATCGCAATTGCTGCTTTGCATGATCAACCTGTTTCACATCTCACAGTAGATATATATACCAAAAATTTGGTTGAAAAGCCTCCCCAAGTTGATGATAGAAAGTGCGTTAAAGCTAGGTACAACAAGTTCGAACTGCACGAGTTCATGATGCACGACCATCAGTGTGCGGTTTTGTGCAGCTGTGATGCTTCTAGGACCGTCCTTTGAGACGCCAAAATTTTAGGCAAGTAGCAACGACATTGTAGGCTGTTCAACGCGCAGCTACATCCATGGAAGTATCAGGCTGTTCAATGCGCAGCTACACTCAAATGGCTGTTCAAGAACTTATAGCCTATCCTTCCTAATATTTTTCCCCCAACTTGTGATCTACAACAGCTGGAACATGGCCGTAACTGTTGGCAACTTTGGAACCGGCCGCAACACCAAATCTGGAAAATACCCTCTCGAAGAACCACCTGCATATCGCAAACCGTAGCTTTGTTTGGCAATTTCCTCACGAGTCAAGTAAATGAGGATATTACACACAAAACCATGTCTCGGATTTTTGGGATTCGTTTCCATCTGCCCGTGAATCAAGGTGTTCTTATGTGGCATGCGTTTTTGGTTAAGGCTGTAATAGCTGGCTATGAGCGTCCTATACGTGACAACTCACTCCACAAACCATCATTAGTAAAATTATGCATAATAGTCTTTAACTCATCAAAGATAAAGGAAAATAATCACTATTAACCACTTAAAACATCAATGAAAGTAGCAGGCTGTTCAACGCACAGCTACAACAAATGGATGAAAAATGGAATGATAAATGAGAAATAATGGTAAGAAAATGGATGAAAGGTATGTCAATAAATGATGGAAAAATGGACAATTCCAGGGCCCATGGAAGTAGCAAGCTGTTCAACGCATAGCTGCACTCATTTGTATACCTTTGTCGTTGCGCAGGTGGAATCATCGATCGCTGTAAAGTGACTCCAAGAAACAACTTAGCATAGATCGTAAGAACATGTCACAAAATTGTTTTCAAGAAGTTGGGAAAAAGTCCATTTGCAAGTTTTTGATTTGATGATTTTGTTTTATTGAATTTTTATTTTATATTTGATTTTATTTTCGTTATATGATTTTATAATCCACACCAAAAAAGAAAATGCAAAAAGAAAAATAAAGCACTCCAAATCAATGTCAGATCTGCATTCTTCGGAAAAGCATGCAATGACAATATGGTATCTTTTTCAGCAAATCTGCAAGCCACAAAAGTTAGGAAAGTGTAAATGTGCTGCTGAGATGCACTGTCAAAGTTATGCACGCAATGAGAAGTTCTCGTGGAGTTGGAATTCCAATTGCTTTCCTGCATGGTCTACGTGTACATTGTTAGATATAATTTGAATATGTAGAGCGTTCAAGTGTGGTATGTGTAAGCATTATGTAATAGGCAGCAAGCATTCAAGCATCAATGTTTCGAGCAAAACAACCACATGGAGGTAATGTCTCAGAGATCCATGAAATATACCATGAAATGTGAATGGCTATAATTTCCTTATGATCAAATGGACTCCCATTTACTGTCGCGGCCTAGAAACTACTTAAAATTCTTTGCATAAGATTGACAAGCAGGAAAGCGAAGGCATATTCAATATCATGATTATGGTTTGATCATTTGTAATGCAAGAATTAAATAAACAAAACAAATTTTGACCAAAATCTAAAGTAAAAAAACGAATTTGAGAAATTTAAAAAAAAATTCAAAATCTGCATTTTTGTATTTTTTAGCCTCAAAGACCCAACGATATTTCCTAAACCGAAGCTCCTGTTTCAAAACGGATCTTGTTCTAACCAATTTGTTATGCTGGGAGAAAAACCCATGTGTCATATTTTCTAAATGCATTTTCAGTTGCACGAAAATAGAGGCAAAATTTGGCTGTTCAGAATATTTTGCCCAAAAAATCTGGGTTTGATTTTTTTTTTAAAGATCTCTCTCTATCTCGAAATTTGTGTCAAAAATTGTGGACCTGTTTCTATGGGAACATAATCAGCATATTAGCATTAAAATACATGTCTTGGATTTTCCAAATTCTTCTTCGTTTGGTCAGAAATCGTACTGTTTCAGCTGTTGCAAGCTGCTGTAGGTGTGTATCAACAATCGTTGCAGGGTGTAACAACAAGCATGTGGGGCGTGTAACAGCAAATTGAAATGAAATTTTCGCACAAATGGTGACTCAGATTGGGCTGAAATTTTGCAGGCAGGTTTCTATGGTCAAAACGCGTTTACACACCAAAAATCGGCCATAGCTACTTCACATATTTTGAAAAAAAATGAAAAATGGATGAAGGTGACTATATTGATTTTCTTGAAAACCGTGCACTAAGTTGGGCTGAAATTTACGAAGCTTTGGGATCATAACATAATTCACTTCCTGTCCAAAAATCAGAAGAATCCAGATCCCAGGTTGTGAGATATCTCTATTTCAATTTTTGCATTTTTCCTGCATTTGTTGTTCTAGTTGGTTTTGCAAATTTTACTCAATGTGCAATTTGCAGATCTATTGTTGCAGGTTGTTGCAGATCACTCAAACCAATGAGAATTTTGCAAAGCAGCATGGTAAAAACCTTGATTGTTTGTTGCAGGTTTAATGTCCAGGGAGTTAAAGGATGGAGGACTAAGGCAAAAAGATAGCATCCCTGCCTTCGTAAATCAGTGAGAAATTTTATTGTTCAAGGGTTGTTGCAGAATTTTTATTAGATTTTTTTTATTTTATTGTTATCCTAATGCAACTATAGTTTTATTATTTGCAGATGGAGCATGGAGGTGCAGATTTAATATTTATTTATTTTTTTTCTGTTTATGTTGCAGAAAAATAGAAAATAAAAGAATTTATTCTGCAAATTTATTTTGCAAATCTCCGAGTTAATTTTTATTTTCAAAAAAATAAAAATAAACAAAAATCTTAAAAATTTATTTTGCAGAGTTAAAAGAAAAAAATTTGAGCAAATGGAACAAATTTTGAGGAACAGCAGATTAGGCAATTTTTTCTCATCGTCAAAAAATCTTCCTGAAATCATTTTTAATCATCCCTACTTTCTGATCCTCACGATCGCACGAAGCGCAGAGGAGAGCATACTTATTCAACACTATAGTAAAGGAAAGCGGAAACTGAAAATGAAGACCTACCTACTCTATGCTAATTAGGATTTAGAAATATGCTACTTGTAGTCAAACTTCCAATGGAGCCATGCACGTAAAAGTAACAGTAACATGTTCAGTGGTAATTTTTCAAATGAAAGATGAAAATTTAGAAGAATGAGTGAATCTTATTGTTGTAACGGCAAACTAACTAAATAAAAAGAAAAACTAAATTGATCTAATTGCGTACTTACCTGGAACCATCGTTCGATATGGCTTTTGTAAGCGCATTTTCCCTCACTCAGATCATGTTGCAGCTCCTTGTCATCTTCCTCAATCTCTTGTTCGAATGATTGTTCATCATCAAATATGCAGGAGTCTTCAGATACTGATTCCTCATTCGTTTCTAAAGGAGTATTTAAACTCTCGACTGTTGTCAGGATCTCCTCTTACAGAGAAGAGGAGACTCCAATTTTTGCAAGGATGTGAGCGAGTTGTTCCAAGCTGACACTCATAGTTAAATCATATTGTAAAAGGGGTTCTTACATCATCCAAATCAAAATCTGAAAACTGAAAATCACACTTGCTGAAAACAAAACACTCTTGTTAAAACACATGAAAACCTCTTCACAGTTGCAGAAATTGAAATTGCAACAACATGCTTGCAGAAATTGAAATTTACGCTAAATTGCAGAAATTGAAATTTACACTAAATTGCAAAAATTGAAACACACTTGCAGAAATTGAAATTTACACTAAATTGCAGAAATTGGAATTTACTCTAAATTGCAGAAATTGAAATTTACGCTAATTTGCAGAAATTGAAACACACCCTTCATGCCCTTACCCATATGTCACCTCAGAGTTAGGAGCATGAATAATCACACTTTCCTAAAAAAGAAATTAATACCTCAATCCCTTGTGCTCCCCTGGCAACGGCACCAAAATGTTAGGCAAAATATATGTCGTAATAATTACGTTGCAGTGCAGTTTCCCAACTATTTACTTGTCAATCCGGGGTACGTAAACTGACGAAGCACGTGCACTATTTGTGCAGGACTGAAGTAGATCTAATCTAACTTAATCTAATTTGCTGAAATCAAATTAATCTAGGAAAGCATTGAAACACTAACTAGGAAAGCATGAAATTGCGTAAAGGAAATACAACATGTGAAGAGCTTAACAACAATGACATAAGTGAGCTCACATCCACAAATTAATAATCAAATGACAAATATGAAAGCATGACAATGAAAGATTGAATCACATTAAGAATCTCAAATCAAAGACTAATCTAACAAGTACAAAATCCAATCCAATCCACTTCCATTACAACCCTCCTACAAGCTTAATCTAACTTAATTACAACTTTATGGAATGGAGAGGGAGCACTCTCCTTTATACATGAGAGGCCTTAAGAAAAAGATAAGAACAGATCCACTATTCTCTCAACTACTCTCAACCACTTTCCTCTTATTACAAGATATGGTTCCTTCAAATCCTCATGAATCCTAGATAAGATATGCCAACCAAATCTTCCATGATATTCTCCTTAAAAATAGGCTTGAATAACTATCTCCTTTGGAATGGTGTAAGAGATATTCGAGAAGTCTCTTTGAATTAATCATTTACATATTCCTACACATTACAAAGCTCACAGATAATTGAGATACATATATGAAAACATGTATATTTTCTAATATTTAATCATAGATTCACTTTTAATACTAAAATGAATAAAGTGGAAATAATAAGGTGAAACCCACATATATGTATGGAAATGGTATGATAAAAGGTTAATGGGACGATGAAATGTGAGGAATAGCGGGAGATAAAGTGGATGAAAAAGGGACATTTCTGCGTCCCAACATCAACCTCGGTGGCAAGTAATGTAGAGCCAGAGGAACAACAACAAATTTGCTCACAGCAGCTCTTTCAAGAATCCTTTTCTGAAACTCCACACTTTTTGCCGTGAATTTCTGTGAAATCACAACATGTTCTATGAAATGATCGAACG
Source organism: Pseudotsuga menziesii (assembly GCA_001517045.1). Taxonomy (NCBI): domain Eukaryota; kingdom Viridiplantae; phylum Streptophyta; class Pinopsida; order Pinales; family Pinaceae; genus Pseudotsuga; species Pseudotsuga menziesii. Next base: position 726,267 of record LPNX010218334.1, on the reverse strand, counting down.
AAACTCTCCATTCCTGAGGTGCTTTGTAACAGGACCGATCCAGCATGTAGATTTGCTTTGACAGACGAAAATAGTAAATAAAAAGGGTCCTTAAACCACAAGTTAACCAGAGAAGCCATACGATCGTGGCCATATGATCACTAGTTCTCCAAAAATAGAGCTGGTCGATGACAAATACAAGTGCACCAGCTGCCAGCATGGGTAACCAGAACACTGATGCCCTAGATAGCAGATCAGAGCATCCCAACTTTATGTAATTAAATTTGAGATTCTCTGCCAAATCAAATGGCTTATCAGTGCAATATGCATGCCTGGGTTCCATATCGATCTCCGACTTTCCCGTTACTGCAATAATTAAATTCTTCTTCATATCTCGATTGAACCTCTCTTCAAGCTATCACACAGATAGTGAAAAATGTCCGCGCATCTCGCTTCTTAAATACAGTCTCCAGCATCCAGTTTCTGTAACGTAGCCAACTTGCGTCCATTTGTATTCCACCATGGTGTAAGATGAACGTTCAAATTCATTCTTTGAATTATAAATAACATAATAATAAAATAAAATAAATGCTGATTGGCATCATTGCCATGTGTCAAGTGAAAACCAGATACCAAACTCCAAGAATGACCTCACTTCTGATGGCCAATCAGAAGTTTACAAAATAGCAAATTCAAATATTTTTATTAAAATTTAAAATATTTTTTTTCAAGCTGTAAAGTTTAACTTTGGAAAACTGATTTTGATTTTTTGGTGGCAGCAAACTAATAGAAGGTCAAAGGTGGTTGACTAGGAACCGATTACTATATACCTGCTAAGGCAATTATAATAAGGAAAGTTTGAGGACGGTTACAAAGTTACGTTAGCAACTTGAAAAGACGAAGTGTAAGGTCTACATCTATAAAACATTGTTGGAAATATGGGCACTTGGAACAGGGGCATGAATTTTGTATAATGGTAAGAAGTACTAGATGAATTTCATTGTTACATGTTTAATTTTTAATCTTATTAATTTAATTTAGAATTTTTAATTTATTATTTTAATATTTGATTTATTTATATACTAAAAATATTTGATATATTGTAATTTGTAATTACAAAGAGAAAGTGTCCATTGGATCGAACAATGAGCAATATGTGTTAAATTGTAGTAGATATGTTGGTATACAAGCTAATGGAGATCATCATGGAAATGATAATGGATATCATGAAGTTAATCCTATGGCTGAGAAAAATGATGATATTGACACAATTCATAATGATAGGATAAATAAATTTATCAACAAGATATTTCATTCCTTGTCAATGAATGATACTTTGATGGATAAGTTGAAAATGTACCTCTCATTGAGAAGGAAGAAAACCCCTTATATGGAGGCTCAAAGGAAAATATTATCTCCACAATTTTATTGTTGGTGAAATTTGTTAAAGTAATGTAACTGTGGAAAATATCAAATTTTTATTATTATTATTATTCCTATCTTCGGAGATGTTGTTCTTCTGATTAAGGATGCCAATGATGTATCTGGTCATGTAAAGTCTTGAAGTAAAACCTTTGTTGTAAGTCAGGTTAATAGTACCCACAAAAGTATCATTAAAATATAATTTTGAGTTTCCCAATGCAAGTTGGACCTGATTGGGAAGAGAATCCAAACCTATTGGTTTATTAGGCCTCTCCACTAATCACTATAAATAGGGGAGATGCCTCCCTTATTTGGACACACTTAGAAGTCAAGCAAGTTCGCTCAAGAGAGAAGGAAAAGTCCATCTGGGAGAGAGGAAGCAGTCTAGTTTTATTCTTGGAGTCTTACAAGTGTTATTCTTGGGGTATTACACTATACTTGGTTGACTTCTATATCGAGAAAGTTTTGTTGGGTGTTTTACTCCATGGGGGTTTCGGAGGATAAATCTATGTTTTCTTTTGTGTGGTTATTCTTGTTTTTCTTTCAGTGAACGTTTTGCATATGGTTTTGATGTTATGATGCTAAATGTTTTAAGATATTATATAACCATTAAAATATTAACATGGTAATAGAGACACCCTGAAAGAAGTATTTTTGTAGATGAAATACTACTACATTTACAGGTACTGGAGATTAGGGTTTCATGATTGAAAACCCTAGAAGGGAAAATCTGGTAATCTTGGAATTTTTGATATAACTCAATCTTGGAGAAGGGTCAGGAGATAAAAGTTGGACAGTAGGAATATTAAATCTTGATGTACCTTTTGTGCGTGTTTCAACCTCAAATTCGCTATACTTAAGGAGATATGATCCCTCCAAAACAAGTTTCCATCCTCTTCCATAATTCAGTCTTAAACAGGTGACCTACAGATAATTTATTAATCTTAGGATAGCAATATCCAAATCACATTTTGTAATATGTTGCATATAAGTCTCTGATTGTAGTATCTGTGGTGTGAGTTGTAGATCTTGAAGTTTAAGAGTGACACATGGCAGTTTGATCACTTCATTATATATATCTATCCCACAAACATGTCACCTTGGGAAACGTAGCATAAATTCCACTTGATGAATCCAATCTTTCCCTAAAATGTGGGGTTGCAGGAAAGAAGATTGATCATTATCGTAGGATGAAGTTTCATACGTTTAGGAGCAAGAATTTTGGATATATATTAGAATCAAGATCGGGAAATTTTGCAAAATAAATTGAAGAAACTAGGGCTTCCTATTCTAAAAACTTCCCTCCACAAATCAACTGCAAAAGGAGGACCATCCAACTCACCCTAGGAAGGTGCATATTTCTATGGAGAGAGTTTCTAATTTTGTGTATTTTGAATTTTTGACCTAACACTATTGTATAAATAGCAGATATAATGTTATGAGTATAGATCCTTGATGTTAAGAAGAAGCACAAGAATTAGATCTTGCTACTAAGATAATTCTCACAAGCATACATAGGAAAAATGGAGAGAAGAATAGAGACCGAATCACGGGAATGAAGAGATGAATATTGAAGTGTATATTTCCATTGAATAATGATGAATACTAGAGTACATAAATAGTAAATCCCTCTTAGGTAAAATTGAGTTGTATTGGAGACAACTCACCAAGATTAGAAAGATAGATTTACTAAATATGATAAACCCCCATAGGTGCCTAAAGCACTTCCCAAATTAGTCAAGGACCTCACGAATTAGAAAAAGAATGAGTGATTTTTCAAGTATAATGGAAAAACATGCTAATCCTAGAATATGGAGAGAAAATCATGGAGGTTGGGATGGTAACAAAAGATAGCAATTTCTTAGTTGACTAGCTTTATCTTATCCATTGAAAAGATGGAATAAAGCAATAAAAGACAGAATCTACAGGAAAGCGTAGTTACTAGTTTTGGCATTCAATAAAGTAGGTAGGATAAACCTAGAATTGGGATTAAATCACTACAACAAATTTGACTTTTAGGGGCGGTTGTCTTCCACCTCCAAAAGTCACTTTTGGGGGCAGTTTTGGCTTTGGAGGCGGTCTTTACAAAACGGCCCCCAATAGCACTGATGCTAAAAGTNCCCCCCATAGACACCTATGGGGCGATTCCAAACCCCCCCACAAATAAAGTCCTTATTACAAACCTGTGGGGGTGGTTACAAACCCCCCTCATAGGTACCTACAGTGGTGCTTTCAAAACCCCCTCGTAGGTACCTACGGAGGAGGTTCAAACCCCCCCCCCAAAACTCATTACAAACCTTTGGGGGGTGGTTATAAAACCCCCTATGACTTTTGGGGGGAGGGGGTTTAGAACTACCCCCAAAAGTCACTTTTAGGGTCGGTTCTGAACCCCCCCAAAAGTCACTTTTAAAAGGGTTCAGAACCCCCCCCCCCCCCCACCCCAAAAAAAAAGTCACTTTCAAGGGAGGTTATAAACCCCCCCCCATAGACACCTATGGGGCGGTTCCAAACCCCCCCACAAAAAAATTCCTTATTACAAACCTTTGGGGGTGGTTACAAACCCCCCTCATAGGTACCTACAGTGGTGCTTTCAAACCCCCCTCGTAGGTACCTATGGAGGAGGTTCAAACCCCCCCAAAAAACTCATTACAAACCTTTGGGGGGTGGTTATAAAACCCCCTCATAGGTACCTACAGAGGTGGTTCAAACCCCCCCCTAAAACTCTTTACAAAACCTTTGGGGGAGGTTATGAACCTCCCTCATGTAAACTTACAGGGGGGGTTTTGAATCCCCCTTGTTGTAACATACAAGGGAAGTTTTGAACCCTCCTCTTAGTGACATATGAAGTCAGTTAAGAACCCCCCTCGTAGCCATAATAAATCATAATAAAATTTATTCTATTTAAAACATCAATATTGGAATATCATTAGGGCACGAAGGAATCAAACCTTCAACCTCCTGCTTGTAAAGAAGACGCTCTACCATTGGGATAGAATCCTTTAAGAATTGGGAAAAGGGGAAATATTAATACCAAGTTTGCATCATTTGTAATTATAAGAAAAGACTAATAATCTCAACATCATTTCTGAATCGAGAGACCTAAGAAAGTATTCTGAATGGTTCTGACCTTATTTAGATATATGCTAACTACTTCAAATCGTATGGATCTGACCTTATTTAGATATATGCTAACCACTTCAAATCCTATGATGTAATCAAGATAATGTAGATGTATATTAGGACATTAACATTTAGAATCTCAAACATATAATTATGCATCCAATTGACCTCAAGTTGGAATTTAAAAAGAAGAATATTATGCCACCTAGGAAGACACTCAATTTGCTTGGTTATGATCATGCCACTATAAAACACACAAAGTAACAGCAAATAAATGTGTTTTGGAGCTCTGTAGATTTGAATCCTGTGTTGTTTTATGAAAAAAAGTTGTATAGAATTTTACCTTTTGTGTAGCGGGATTAAGCTGTGAGGAATAGGGGGACTGGTGCAATCAAATATGGTTAGTTTATCGTTGCAGTTATCTATTGTATAAGATGGTTTTTTTCACAAATATATCGCATACACAAATCTTGTTTGTCGGTATTTCTATGCTACTGTGATTTGTTTCTAGTCGGTTGGTTAATCCTTATTTCAATGACGAAACTATTCAAAGCCCAGATGAGCTCAAATTATTCCATGTCAAGTGGGCCAATAAATCCTCTATCGATCGCCAAGCCAATGTAAAAAAGTTTGTAGACAAGTGGGGCTTGGTTAAAAATGAAAACCCCACTGAAAGGAAGTGGCTCCCCTTAGATTTTATTGAGAGAAATCAACACTAAGAAGATTATCAATCCACTATCAAAACACTTTGTATTAGGAGCAACACGATCCATTTGTCTCTACCATATTGAATAAAGACATGTGTTGGCAGGCAGTTTTGGGGTAAGTTAGCTACACAGCATCACGGATGTTGTGCAAGGTCAAAGATGTCATGCAAGGTGGCAAACAACGCGCAAGTCAGAATTATAATATTTTATGTATTTTTGGTCATATTTTGTATTTTTGGACCGCATTATGTGGATTGTGGTCATTATTTTGTAGTTTCAATTAAGAAGTAGATAGGAGGTTGGTTAAGTGGACCATCATTGTAAAGGTGTGAGACTATAAGTAGATGTAGAATTGCAAGTGTAAAGGGATTCTTAGCTCTTCAGAGACACGGTTTGGTTTGGTTTCTTACACATACTTCTGAGTTGTATCTACGCATGTGAGTTGAAGAATTGTTTTGTAGAATCTGTGTCTTTTTGCGAAGGCTAATATGAAATGACGAAGGTTGAGTAGAATCATTGTGTGTTTTTCTGTTTTCCTATTTTCTATGATCAAAATATGAATGAAATGTGTATCTGTGATATGGATATGTGAATGATACGATGTTTCTCTGCTTTAAATGATGTTATATTGTTAGATATGTTTTCCCACCAATGTTTTGTTGTGATTCAGTTATGTTAATGCGATCTATTGAATGATGATATGATTATGTTATATATGTGGAATAATGTTGCGCTAAGTTAATAAGTAGACACATGGTCCTCCTTCATACTATGGAAACTTGGTTCCGTTAGCTCTCCCTCAAACATCTCGGGTGAGACTTCATATTCTATTCAGGTGTTGTCAAATGGGGTAAAGCCTGTATGGGTTGGTGCTCAGGGAGATCGCAATGGTTCAGGTGTCAACAGAGAGTGGATCCTTATCAATTGGCTTTGTGTCAGTAAATGGTTCCATTGTCAGGACCTTAATGCAAACGGGAGGGAGGACATGTTATGGAATCCGACAATACCAGAAATCTAAGATCAGTTTGACCAAAAGATATGGGAGTTTGCTGTGAAAGAAAATCATAACCATGGACTGATGATAGATAGGTGGTTGGAAAAGTATATGCACGACGGTCCACATGAGTACTTTTTCTCTGAATTTTTTATCATTTTGTACAAGTGGTTGGCGCGATTGACCTATCGCAAGACAAATTTCTAAGGAGGTGAACCAACGTACTGGAACCCAAAATTGATCCAGGAGTTGCAGGAGGTAGACAACAGAGCATAATGAGTTATTGAAGTCTTGCTTGATAGTATATTGGAGGGCTATATCACTGATTTTGCGGTCGAAACAACTAAATATTATAGTGAATTAGAAAGGGAAATTTTCAATGGACCAAGAGGTAGGTTCCTGTTGTCTTTGCAATTGTCTACTAAGATGCTCATCTATTAAAAAGGCATATTAAAGATGTAGCTTGAGGATTATAACTCTGGTGTGTAGAGGCCACGAGTATCGTAGAGATGAGGTTTGGATGGAATGATACAAGGTAGATGGATGGAAGTTACGACAAGACCATGAGAGAAGCCGAGGAAGGAAGTGGTCTTACGAGAGGAGGATCAAGGTTTCAGCAAGAGAAGAGGAAGAGGACACGAGAAAGTCCTACTATGATCGAGACGTGAGCCCGCAAAGGAAGACCACACAAAACAAAGCGACCCTACAGCGACGAAGGATATGACCAGGCTATTCCTGTAACGTCCCTGACCCTCCGACCGGCAAAGAGGACGCTACTAAACACCAAACATCCGGGCATCTATCCCCATGAACATGTACATACGTATAATATATGAAGTAAATGCTTAAAACATCGAAAGTACTAAGATGCATAATCATACATATATTCAGCAGAAGAAAAACAATGTTCATTCATATACATGTTCATCATAAATCATTAACAGTAACATAACTGCAGAAGTAAAATAGACAAGAATACTTATCTTATAATAATTGTCATGCAACCATCTACATCGCTGCAATGTTCCACCCAACCATAGGCCCGTGTGCTCTTTAATCTCTCAGCAACGCTTCCACCCCCGAGTCAGGCATGATTCCCTAAGGAATAAGGAACTAGCAGGCTTACACATAGCCAAGGATACACAAAACATCAGGGATACACAGTTCAACCAAGCCAACTCAATTGGGTTTACTAGGTGAACATCAGATTAGCCAAGCCAACACAGTTGGGTTTATCAAGCCATCCAGGAGCTGGGAAAGGCTAAATGCTAAGCCGGTGAGATCATTGAAGAGCTAAGGACACCTACACTAGAACTAGCCTAACTTCTAGAACACCCACACACACATCCAACACGAGGAAACCAGTCCTTTCTCTGCAACGCAGTCCCTTAGGCCCTGACCTCCCTTCCAGTGCTATTCAGGGGTTGTGGAGAAGAAAGCCAGCCCTCTAGCTTTGCCTGTGTGGTTCCCAAACACACCAGGTTTGTCAAGAAAATCATGCCCTCATCACCACCCCATTACCATATGAATACCAACCACACAGCCAGCGATCAGTGAGTAAAATCACAACACACAATCCACAGATGAAGGACGGGACAATACACAATCCAATAATGCGAAAGGAACATGATCGATGCTCTACACAGGCCGGAGAAAGAACATACCCATAGAAAAACAATTAGTGAGGAAAAGGAGAATGAACAGTGTATCTGCGTGAATTGGAGAGTGAAGAGAAAATTCTCCTGCATGAGGAAATACGATGATGATTCTGGTGCGTGAGAAGGGTGAACCCCCAAGACCGTCTTCGTGAGAGTGAGCCAAAAACTTCTAAGAGTGGGGGAGTGGAAGCATTTTCTATTGGTTTCCTTTTCCCCACGTGAATGGAAGGACCCAGCTGGAGGAGGGTGCGTGTGGATAGGCCTACCACCCACCACTACTCAGCAAATAACTACCCTCAACTAATAGTGGTTTAGTGGATGACACATGGATTTCCCCCATGGGTTTCAGGTTTAACAATTCCCACCCCTATCCTTAGGAAATCATGCCCCTTCTCAATTTGGTTGCAATGAACATAGCTGGTTGGGTTTCGTTAATTAAAATGCACATTTACATGATGCCATAATTTAATACATGCTGTATGTCCCGATATACCATCGGTGACAATTCCAATCTGAAACATAACATAACTAAATCGATGGTGGGGCCTTTGCCTTTAGCTCCTCACCATGATTATTTACAATATATGTGTCATGTATATTTAATTCATTGGGGTCAAAACCAGGGTGTTACATTTCCCTCCCCCTTTAATAGCACTATCCTCAATGCTTTACAAAATTTGAACAAAATGCTACACTGGTATTGCCTCAGTGTTTCGCAGAATTGAACAAAAATGGATGTGCCAATTGCATGGCATCCTCCAGATCCCATGCAGCCTCTTCAGGTCTGTAGTGCTCCCATTGCACCTTTACCTGCCCTATGGCTCGGTTCCAGAGCATTGTGACCTTCCTATCGAGGATGTGCATTGGCTCAATTTGTAACTCTCCCTTGGGTTCCACCTGAATCACATCCCAATTTATCACATGGTTAGGATCATGTACATATTTCTTAAGAAAAGAAACATGAAAAACATTATGAGCTCTAGTACTAACAGGAAATGCAAGTCTATATGCAACAGGCCCTATTCTTTCAAGCACTTCAAATGGCCCACAATATCTAGGTGACAGCTTGACACAACTTCCAAGTTTCAAGGAACTCTTCCTTGATTTCACTCTGAGGTAAACATGATCCCCAACACTAAACTCTCTATTCATCCTATGCTTATCTACATAGCTCTTCTGTCTGTCGTATGCTGCTTTCAGATTCTGCCTGATCTTTACAACCTCTTGCTCCATTTCCTTGAGCAACTTTGGTCCAAGCACAACTTTGTTCACTGGGTTATCCCAAGTCACTGGTGTCCTACACCTCCTTCCATACAAAGCTTCATATAGACACATCCCCAAGGATTCCTGCTATCTATTATTGTAAGCAAACTCTACCAAGTGTAAGTAATCTTCCCACCTAGTTGGCTTTTCCATCACATACATGCGAAGCATATCTTCAAGCACCTGATTAACTCTTTATGTCTGCCCATCTGTCTGAGGATGGTAAGAAGTGTTGAAGTTTAGCTTTGTACCCAAATATGCAAACAATCCCTTCCAGAAATTGGAAGTGAACTTGACATCTCTGTCGAAAACTATTGCCTTCGACAATCCATGCAATTTGAAAATCTCCTTCATGAAGATCTTTGTGATGTCATCAGTCTTGTGCGTAGACTTCACCGGTATAAAATGTGTTGCTTTTGTCAACTTGTCTACTACAACCATGATGGAATCATGTTGTCTCCAATTCATTGGCAATCCTGTAATAAAATCCATGGAAATAACTTCTCATTTCCATTCCAAAACTGGCAAAGACTGCAACAAACCTGCGGGATGTTGATGCTCAACCTTTACCTGTTGATATTTCATGCACCTTGAAATGTATTTGTTGCAGCTGCAACAATTTTCCCAAATTTCTAAAAAAATTTGGACCCTCCTTTGCTTTGGATTAGTTCAGTCCTTTTCTTGTTTTCATCCTTTTGAAACTTATGGATTTCGAAGTGCCTTCATGGAATTTGAGTGCTTTAACTTAGCTGGTTTCTCATCGTTTTCATGTTTTCATTTTGAATTGAGCTTCTACTTGTTTTTTGCATAACCCTTAAAGTGCTCATTGCAAAATCTTCTTGGGTCGGGAGTTTTCTTCTTTGACCGATCCGCCGTTGCGGGTCCTTTTCAGCTCATCTTTATGTTTTCTGCCCCGCCCTTGCGGGTGGCTTCCGAAACTTCATTTTCATTCGTTGCCCCGCCGTTGTGGGTGGCTTTTGAAACCTGACCTTTGTTTCTCGCCCCGCCGTTGCGGGTGGCTGCAAGAACCCGATTGTTTGTCCACCCCGCCGTTGCGGGCCTGCCTCCATTCTTGGTTGTCGTTTTGCCGTTGCGAGTGGTAGACTTTTATATAACAGTGCGGGCGTGTTCTTAATATCGCGTCGGAGGGAGATGAACTCTATCCTTGCCGCCGTTGCGGTCCAATGAAAGATCTAGCGATGCGGTTTATGGCCGATTACGTTTGTTGGCGCCATGGAGAATGTTGGTTTCCCCGATGCACCCACCGTTGCGGGGGTCGCCAAACTCCTGGTCGCCCGACAAATGAATCCGTTGCCGCCCGACCCCGTTTTAAAGCATATGCCCTATGTTTGGTGATGCGGGTGGTGGAGTGAAGAGGGTGTCCCGCCGTTGCGGGCATAGATAGGTTGAGTCGCCCGCCGAGACTTTCCTATCCGGCCCGACTGATCTGACTCATCGCACGTGCTAGTTTTTTATATATACGGGGCGCGTGGTTGTTTTTTTTTTTATTGTTTTATCGCGTCCGAGCTGTCGCATTGTTGAGCTAGCGAGTTGTGTGGAAGCTTCGTACCGGTACCCGCGTCCAGCTGTTGGTCAAGGACTCCATCCCTGTCACCTATTCATTCGTGCAATCCTGCCAGGTAGGAGCTTAAGCCCTTCTTTTCAAAGTTTTGGCTGGGTTACTTAGGGTGAAAATAATGAAGAATTTACGGCCTGTTTTTTCGTTGTTCGTAAACGGGGTTCTTCTTTACCCGCGGCTAGGGTTGGTAGTTCCGTTCTCCCCAGCAGTTGCGCCCGCGTCTTATCTTATTTGGGGGGGAATAGTTTTTGGCCGTTGGAGGGATTGGGTTTTTTTTCCCTTTTATAAAGCCGCGTTTTCATCTACCTCCGCGTTTTGGTTCATCCATAGAGATTGGGGAAGACAAGGTGCAGGCGGCCGTTATGCCGCCTGCACCTGGTTATTTCTTGTTGTGATGTGGACTTTGAAACGTTTGGGGGGGGGGTTTTTGCAGTTTGTCCATGATAGATGTCCGGCCGTTTGATTTCCTTTTCCTCAAGCCCTAGTCTTAGCCTTCGCACTGCGCATTCGCCATCGTTGGCCACCATGAAGCCCTAGGGCCGTGCCGCGGTCATGATTCAAAGCTTTATGGGTATAATGAGCAATGGCGCTGATTGGTGTCCTCTACGCGAAGGGTTGTCATGGGTGCCCGTATTTCATGACCGCACCAATGTAATTGTCATGGCCGCGAGCGGCATAGGCTGTGCTATTCTTATTCTTGCTAGGGCTGGTTTAAGTTTGCAGGATAATCGTGTTGGTTTTGCATTTACATTACTTAATGTCATTGTTATAAATTAATATATTGATTAGTCTCGATGGCAGACCATTTGATGAAGTATATCCTGTAGCATTTATGGTTAGTTATATTGCAGAGATTGGTTGATTTTTGTGCTGCTAGTTCAAATAATCATAATGTAGGTTGGTTATGCATATATGTGTTACACTGATATAAGATGATAGCATAAGCTCAACAGATTGCATAACTAGGTCAAATTCTGCAATATAAAGAACCTATGACTGATACCATTGTAGCCACATATACACATGGAGAAAGAATAAACTACTTCTTAACATTTTCAAAATCTGAATGGCTTCATATCATGATGTTTTGCATTGCAGGAAGATTTCAAGATGTCCAAAAGACAGAAAAAGAAAGCACCTGTGGTAGAAGAGCAAACGGCCATAGAAGCCGATATACCTACTGAATACATATATGAAGATACACAGTGTGTCACAGGGGTGGACCCTGAGTATAAATGGGGAGACATACACAGAATGATTTCCCGTAGGGAAGTTCTAGATACGGGCCTGGAGGAGGAACATATCTACGCAAACATAGAGAAGTCTGCAATCATGAAGGTTGCCACTAGGCCCGAGATGTTTCCTTGTGCTGAACTGATGAGGTGGATCCTTCCGCACACAAACCATGGTTCAATGATGATCTGCAATGTTGGAGGTCAGGGCTACACTTCCTTTAGCCCTGGGTATGTGTCCTTAGCCTACCACTTGCCTGAGCCTCAAGTTTTCTTGTCCAATGAGTGGTTGGACAGTCTCAGGATGGATCTGATAGACACCATGAGGAAAATTCTATTGCCAGGGAAACTCTTTAGACATAGAGTTACCGAAGATTATGATACAGCCACCCTTAGACCCCCGTACAGATTCATAGCTCTAATGTTGAACCGGATCTTCAGGAGGGCAAATGGTAAATTATTCAAATTCGAATGGATTCCCCTGATGTTCTATGTGGCCACTGAAGGGACCATATTCAACTGGTCTGACCTGGTATCCAGTAGTCTGTCTTCCTGTATAGCTGCAGCAAAGGGAGGAGTACAACAGAGAAAGTCTGAGTTCTACATGAGCTCGATCTTGATTGATTGTATAATGTGTCACCAGCCCTTCCCAGGGCTCAAATGTGTTTGGGACAGAGACAGAGTGCCCGTATATGTAGCCTTCAAGCTACTGGGGGCTCATCAATACCATAGCCACTACCGAGAAATCTGTGAACATTTCATCATGCCTATACACACTCTTGTCTTCCAGAAAGAATGTGACTGCATGTCTGAAGAGGCCATGCAGGTCATAGAATAATTTGGTGACTATTTCCTGACACATAACGGGATGTATCTGAGGATGTTTGGTGTTTCAAAGCCCCCTTTCCCGTTGCCCAAGTACGCAACAGATTATATCGTACACAAGGAAGCTGTCAGACAGGTGTATATAGATGGAATTGGTCATTTCCTTTTCACGAAGAAGAAGTCTTCCTACCCTCCTCTACCTTTCAGGATAGGTAGCTGCAGCTTTGCAAATGTGAAGCAAGCCCCTGAATTTATACAGGAACTAGAAAAGTTCCGTTTCGGGGAGATGACCTTTAGACGGAATGATACTCACGAGAGAATGGCCGAGCACTGCAAGAAACATAAAGTATTCTATGAGTACACTCATCACATTGACAGGGATGAATCTATTTTCAGGAGGGCCGCTAACATGACAGCGCTTGGTAAGAGGTTCAAACCACAAGGTGGACCTGAGCAGGAGAAAGCTGAACAGGCTAGGGCTAAAAAAACAGCCAGAAGAATAAGAGAGGAAGCTCGAAGATTAGAGGAGGAGGCTGCGGAATGGCTCCAGAAAGGGGAAGAAGAAAAGAGAAAAGTTGCTCAGGATGCTGCTGAAAGAGCAAGAGAGACAGCTAGAGAAGCTGAGGGAACTGCTAACCAAGCAGCTGAGGAGGCCCAGCAAAAGCTGAATGAAGAGTTTCGCAAACAAGAAGCTGAAAAGACAGAATTGATACAACAATCAGCCTCTGAAATACCACCAGACCAAAGTCAGGGTGAGGAAAACCCTGAGGTGCCAACCTTGCAAGTGCTCACTACGGTCACTCCTACTACTCCCATGCTCCATTTAGTGCCCTTTGCACCGAAAAAGGGGGAAGAAGTCCCCGATTTTAGCACAGTATACTATGATAGGGCTACCAAAAGGATCATGAGAAGAACTGAGCTAAAGGTAGGGGATGAAGGAATGACCAGCACAATGATATCTGATAAAGCTGTGATGGTCAGAACAGATAATGACCCG